>VDFB02053557.1:0-14417 GCA_007258455.2 Sequoia sempervirens
ACAATTGTCTCAATTGTAGTCACTATTGTTGAATGTTGCCACTCAATCTTTTACAACATAGGAAATTTTCACTCTCATTGGAATTTACTCTCAACTTTAGTCAATTTGGTACAAATAATTGTGTCACTAATACAATTTTGCAACCTCATCACTAGTGACAGATGAGAGGTAATTGAAAATCCTCCAACCTCTTGTGCCTCCATTCTCTAGTTGATTTGCTACTTACTAATAATATTTGTATTTGAAGCTCAATTTTAGAATGTCCACTCACAAGATGGAAATTGCATATGAGTGATAGTGCATCCAATTATAATTGAGGCAATTTTTATTTTTTATAATTTTTTGACACTTTTACATTTTGGCACAACAATTAACTACTTGTGAAAATGGACCATATTCAAAATAACAAAGCTTGATTTTTAGAGTATGAAAAATTATATCCTTATGAGAAGTGTATGAACCCTCTTAATTAGTGTTATCAAGAAAAGTGGGGGATCATAAAATGGAGTTTTGTGCCCCAAGAATTCTCCATGTGTTGTAAATTCATACCCCAAACTTAGTAGTAGGAGAGGGACTAAAGATTAATTTATGTTATGAAATCAAACAAGATAACAAAATAAATTTAAATAGAAATTAGATTGCATTCATGACATACATTTTAGTCATTATTCAACTTTCATATATATTGATATAACTGATATTACATTCCCATCATTTCATTGGATATCTTGTACATTATAAATCTTCTATTTCTTCTAGCTATTCACTTATTTACATTCCTTCATATATTCCTCTAATTCTATCTTACTTTATTGAATTTTTTTCTACTATATACATATATTTTTATAGTGGGATGTGTCCCTTATATGTATATCTTCCTAGGGGTGACTTGTCAACCAAGAGCTCTATAACCTATCTGTGGTGGTTTGTAGTAGGTTTTCTTGTTTTTCCTCTATGCTCTTCTTGTTTCCCTGTTAACATCATCCCCCTTTTTAAAACTATGTCTTGTACTCAAGAAATATTAATCAAATAGTCAAAAGGATTTCCATGCCCATAATTTTGCACTACTTATTGACATCATGAACCCTAATTTACAAAAAAAAAGTGAGCACAAAACAAGACATGATTTTAGAAAACTTAGTCTTACATATCAACATGAGGCAATCTATTTTATAGATTGCCTCATGTTGATATGTAAGACTAAGTTTTCCCATTCTATTTGAAAAATAAACTTTCAACAATCAACTTAATGTTGATATGTAAGACTAAGTTTTCCCATTCTATTAGATTGCCTCATGTTGATATGTAAGACTAAGTTTTCCCATTCTATTTGTTCTTTCTCCTTGAGTAGAGAGGGGGCTTTTCCTTTTGAATTTTTCTTGAGTTTCTTTAAGATTTTCCTTTAGTAAAGGTAAATTATAGGTGGAGGAACGAAGAGAAGGTGGATAGAGGAAGAAAAGATGGAAGAGAGGGTTTGGAGAGATAGTCTTCGCCAATTTTGATAACAAATATCATGGTAGGGTCTAATCCTCTTGCTATATTTTTGTTTTTTTTTTGTGTAATTAAATGCTTGGAATGCTATCTTTGTTGTGATTCAATTATGTGAAAATCAATTACAAATCCTGTAGACACTAAATAAATCTGATTGATATTATGCATCTGATTCTGATTAATTGACACCATTTCTTCCTAAATCACTTCAGACTAACTAATTAATTAAATAATCAACATTATTTAGTTAAATTCATCAATTTCTACTATTAATAAAATAATTAAATTTATTAGATTAATTCACATTTCTTTTGACTAATGTTCATCATATTTAATTAAATCAAATCATTTAATTAAATCCCCCCAAGTCCTCTCATTTGGTTTAATACATCAAATTATTAAAATCAAATGGCAAAATCCCCTAACCCATTCAAATTAATTAATTTTGAATTAATTAATCCTAAACCACTTTCTAATCATCATTAAAAAATCCTCTAGCTTTTAACTCTTCAAGAGTTAAATCAACCCATGGTCAACTAACCAAGTTGCACATGAAAATAATTTTTAATTATCTAATTCCTCTATTTATCCTCATAATGACATATTCCTAATAATATTCCTCCCAACAACTCTTCATTCAATTTCCCTCCAAAGGTTTTAAATAACCTCTTACACATTCATTAACTCCTCTTACAAATCATTTACTTCTTCTTACATCTTTTCAAATTCTTAACCATTCTCATAACTCCTCTTACATCTCCTTTACTCAACACATTCCCAAAAATGTGCTCCACCCCCAATCCAATAGAATTGTGACAAGTTTCACATTCTCATTGGCTGCCCTTTTATCCCACATTCACCAACTTCTCTCATTCTTCAACCTTTGAGTCCTATAAGTAGAGGCTTCCTCTACACAATATTGATCCACAACTTCAAGCATTCTCACTATAGGAATTTTCACTCATAGCATTCACCATTTTTATCACAATTTAATCTTGTTTCATCATTTTAGGTACTTGGAATCACTACATCATTGGAGCTTATCTAAAGGGATTTCGAAATGGATTCTTTCCACATCAAAGGAGCACCAATACCCCTTATGGGATGAATTTTAGCTATTTTAAGTTGATTTCATGTCATCTTTGGTTTTTTTATGCTCTCATTTTCATGTTTTCTTCTTGATTTAGCTAAGAATTTCATAGGGAATGCTAGATTTGTGTTTCTAACATAATGAACCTTGTGGGATGAAAAAGAGCTAAGACATAGACATTTAGTTTGGAATTTAAACAATATGTGTTGATGTGGTAAAAAGAATCCATTTAGTCAAGATAAAAAGACAATTGAACCCCACATATGTGTTTGTTCTCATGATTTCTCACAAAGTCAAGATTCCAAAGCAAAAGTATAATCAAGATAAAAATACAATTGAACCCCACATTAGAAAGTGCAACCTAAAACAATACACCAAGATAAACAAGGTCACAAGGTTTTATAAACTCGTTCCTCTCAACAATCTAGATATGTATGCTCAATATGAACCCTATGATTTTTGAAAGAAATTTAGAGGTATAGAATGTTCTTCAAAACCTTGGTATTGTAAACAAAGTCTTTTTAGGTTCATATAGGATCAAACCAATACTTCCATTGGTCACAACATCATCCATCAAAACCCATCTCACAAACAACTCTTGGAACTTTGGAAAAATCATCTATGCTAGAATTTTGGAAAATCCTTAAATCAAAATCAAAATCGCCTTGTTTGGCTAGGTGTGTGGGAATGAATCCATTCTCACACATTTATTTAAATTATCACCCCCTTTGGATAAGTTTACCCCAAGATCACATCTAACATTTTGGCATCTACAAGTCCATTATCCAAATCAAACCAATCAAAAATCAAAATCCTAAGGTCTAGTATTCCTCAAAAGTTCTCAAAAGTTCAAGCATCCATATCATTCACCCATCATCATTTGTATCATCATCATGATCCTTAAACACCCTAGATTCACTTTTTTTACCTAAGTTTAGATCAAACAAAGGAGTTAGAGGTTTACCTCCCATATTCCTAAAAGTTGATCCTTTTTTTATGGTCCAAACAAGGTCACAACACAAGAAGATCATGGAGTGGAAAAAAGAAACATCAACCTCAAGTGATTTAAGTCAAACTGCATCAGAATTCAACCCTAGGGAATCTATCAAACCTCCACTTAATCCCCCTCAAATGCCTCAAGATCCTCAAGAGGGAGGTTACCAAGTGGAGGATGTCACCAAAAATTTCCAAGGGATGTCCCAAGACAAAATACTGGAACTAGTTCAAATTATTGAAACACACGTTGCGAAGCATTGAAGCCAGCCGCGAAGAAAGCCCAAGCTGCATATCACGCGAAGCATTGCCAGCAGTTATGTTAAGCATTGCCAGTTAATAAGCTGCTAAGCACAGCCGCCATACGCTTTGAAGCACAAAGCGCAAGAAAGCTGCGAAGCACAAGCGCAAGAACGCTATCAAGAACGGCGTGCTACTGCTGCCATGCGTAAGCACAAGAAGCAATAATAAGCAAAGACAGTTTAAGCCGCTAAAGAGTCTTGCCGTAGCTAATAAGTGCAAGCATCGCTATCAAGCATTGGCAAAGGGCGGCTAATAAGTGCAAGTGAGCATTGCCGCGAAGCACATTGGCAGCATCAGTTTCAGTCGCCACAGTCCAGGCTATCAAGCGCAAGCACCGCCGCCAGGCTGACCTGGCGTGAGTTGCTACATCAAGCGCAAGAATCACATCAGCCACTCTGCGCCACAAAATCCGCCATCATTAATAAGCGCGCAAGGCTACCGCCAGTTATCGTTGCTGTAGTTACCGTCGCCAGCCATCGTGTCGCCATAGCCACGTCGCGAAGCTACCGTACACCGCCATCACATCAGCCACCAGCGTACATCACAAGTGCAGTACCGCCAGCGCAAGACCAGCCAGCGCAAGCATCGCTGTGCGCAAGCACGCTAAGCGCAGTTATCATCAGCGCGTACACTGGCGCAAGCATCGCTAAAGGCAAGATCAGCCAGCGCAGCCATCATGCCAGCTAATGCCATCAGCATCGCCATCACATCACATCAGCCATCGCCGCCAGCTAATACATACAAGCACAAGTGCAAGAACAAGCGCAAGCACAAGTTCAAGCACAAGTGCAAGCACAAGTTCAAGCACAAGTGCAAGCACAAGCGTAAGCACAATTGCAAGCACAAGCACAAGCACAAATGCAAGCACAAGCTCAAGCCCAAGCCAAAGCTCAAGCCCAAGCTCAAGCTCAAGCCAAAGCTCAAGCTCAAGCCAAAGCTCAAGCTCAAGCCCAAGCTCAAGCTCAAGCTCAAGAACAAGCTCAAGCCAAAGGTCAAGTACAAGCCCAAGCTCAATCACAAGCACAAGCTCAATACGAAGCAAAAAAATCACAAGCACAAGCCTTGTTACAACAACAAACCTATCAACAAGCCTTGCAACAACATGCACAACAAAAAGCATTGATAGCCCAAACAATAAGCGACACAACAATAGGCCCAACAACAAGCACTATTGGATCAACGACAACAACAACAAGAAGCCCTACAACAAGTGTTTTTGGCACAACAACAACAACATGCATACCAACAAGCGTTGCTCACACAATAAAACTTACAACAACCTTTCATGAACAAACAATAAAATGCCTTGAACACAAACACGCAAGTCACCCCATCCTTAACCCAACAAAACACACCATCTCAAAACATGCACATTCCACCACCTAATTTTCAAAATGACCTCTCCATGCAGGTCAAATTGCTCTCACAATAGATATAAGACATCTAATTTGAAAAAGTGAAAAAATCACACACACAAGGAAATTTGTGCCCCTATTCATTTGATAGAAACATTGCTATGGTTCCATTCTCACCAGGATTTGAGATTCCAAAATTTGACAAATAACATGGGAAGGGAAATACTAAGGACCACATCAGAGAGTTTCACTTACATTGCATGGAGGTAGCCTATGATGATTCTTATCTTATGTAGATTTTCCCTCGAAGCTTGGTTGGTCCAGAAATGGAACGGTTCTCTCGCTTACCTCTTGGAATCAAAAAGCTTTAGGAAATCATGGATTTATTCATCAAAAACTACTCCTTCAACCTAGACATGGAGGTAAGCATAGAAGAACTATCTAGCCTCAAACAAGCTAAAGGAGAGACATTTTCTGCCTTCTTACAATGATGGAGATCTAGAGACTGAAAGAGAAAATGGTCCATGCCAAAGGAACAACAAATTGGGACCATTATCTCCAACCTTGAAGGGAGCTTGTCTTTCCACTTAAAAATGCAATACATAATGATATATGACCAATTGATCCCCAAAGCGCTCAACATCGAAAGAACCCTTATAGCACAAGGGGGCACACCTGTGTATCAAACCGACCATCGACAAGTTACAATGGAAAACCTCACACGTGGGCCAAGAACAAGAATGTTACCAACGATGGTTTTGTTGATGCCAAGGTTGTTATCAATTCCCCAAGGAAGAATACACAACAAAAAACATACCAACACCCACAAACCAACCCATCACAACAATAACCCAACAATCAAACTGTCAACAACATAAATGCTCAAGGGGGACCACCTCAAAAGAACAAATATCCCCCCAAAAAAAATATACACGCCTTGGGGAACCAATTGAATCTGTCATGCAATAATTAGTGCAAGAAAATCTCATCAAACTCCCTATTTACGGAATTTACCAAGAGCCTCAAGTTAAACCACATGGTATAATGAGAAGCACCTTTGTGAATTTCACAAAATAAAGGGACACATGACAACTAGTTGTATGAGACTCAAAAATCTGATCCAATATCTCATTGATGATAAAGTTATAACCATTGAACAACCAACAGGGAATCAAGATCTCAAAATATACACGAATCCGATGCCGGATCACAATAAAGGAAACAACAATGGTAAAGGAAAAAGTTGCAACAATTTGAAACATATCTGTGACCATGTTTTCACATCAGTGGATGAATGTGAAATAGTTGTCAATATCAAGGGATCTAGAGTTGAGTGTGGAGTTACCACATGTAGCAGAAAAAATTCTATCCCAGGACCTTCACCACTACCTAAGGCACCAATTTCCAATCTGAAATCAAACTCTAGTGCTTACATCATCTTGGAACAACTATAAAGGACCCCCACCTAGATCTCTAGCATGGAGTTGCTTAAAATCTCACCTGCACATAGGGACATCCTAGAGAAGGCATTGGCTGCATCCTCCATCCCCATGAACCTTGATGAGAACTAGTTTCTAGCTATGGTCAGACATATCACCACACCACACCTCTTTACATTTTCTGAGCATGATCTATTGACCCAACCATCTCATAATTGCGCACTCCATATTGAAGTCTTAGTCCATAAGAAAAAATTCAAAAGAGTCTTAGTGGATGGGGGTGTGGGTTAGAATATTTGTACCCTACATCTAATAAAGAATTTGGGATTCTCAGAAGTTGTCATTGAAAATGGAAAAGGTATCACTATCAGGGCCTATGACGATCAAGAATGGGTGTCTCAAGGCACCATTCAACTCCCTATCCGAGTAGGCCCAACCTTGAACTCCCCTATAATATCCTCCTAGGGCACCCATGGATCCATGGGATGCAAGCTGTCACATTCACGTTCCATTAATGTGTGAAATTCCCTTACTAGAATAAGAAGTCACGATCCATGGCGACCGCAAACCTTTTTATTATTGCAAAAATCTGGAGGCCAAGTATTATAAGATCTCCCAAGTTCTAAAAAATGACAAAGGACCCACATCTCCATATATCAACCCATCCACTTTAGCTTTCACTTCTGAGACAAAGACACCTACCATTTAGAACATCTCAGATGTCAAGGTTGTAATCAAAGATAATGGGTGTGGGGACTATAAAATGAAAAAGATTGCCTTTGTGATATGAGAGTTGCCTCAATATCTTAGATCTCATGGGAAGCCACAACCAATTGACACAACATCTTAGACCTTCAAAGAACCTACCACCTTCAAAAAGTGGGGAGACCTAAGCAAAAAGGTGGTAGACGAGAAATATATATCAAGCCTATTGTATCAAGATGAAAGACCTGTACTTGATCTTCCCATGGAGAATGAAAACAAAGGTTTAAAATTAATGTTTGGATAGGGCTACAACAAAAATGAGAAGCTCGGGAAAAATTATAATGGCTTGTTTGAACCCATCATTCCTGAGAAGTGCCCTATGAATCTTGGCCTTAGATGTACCCCTACAAAGATAACCATACTTGGAAAAGGTGTTTATGTTAAAATGGCCAAAGCTTCCTTATTGGTACTAGTATCGCTTAGTAGTCCCTTTGAGGATCCCCTCTCTGACCTACTCATGTTATTTGAGGATTCATCCCATTTTATGATAACCACCATGTTATTTGAGTCTAACAACTAAGTCACTGAACTAAAGTTTGTTTACCCCCAACTCATAGACTGTGACCAACGAGGACCACCAATCTTAGATATGTTTGAAAATGATGAGGCTCTCTTGGAATTCATGGGACTAAGGGATAATCTACCATATGGAGACCATAAAATAGGATTCAACATTGAGTTGTGCACACATGCATACAACGGGGAAATGATTGAATCTCTTAGTCGCAAACTAGAAAATCTAAGAGTAACGTTTAGATCTCTAAGTAAAAACCACATTGTGGCACTTTCTAATCCAAAAATAGTAAAAATAAAGGACGTATCCAATGGTGAAAACCTCTTTGAGGTGCCAAAGGATGAGGGATTTAATCTTCCCCTTAGTGCCATCCATCAGGAAAAATCAATAGTACTAGCAGAAAAATGCAACCCAATCAATTTGGGAACTGAAGAGACATTGCACATCACTTTCTATGTCGAGTCACTTTTGACCAAGGAACAAGAGAACCTAGTAGAATTTCTAAAGCAAAGGAAAGTAAACTTTTCATAGACATACATTGACATGATAGACCTTGATCCAGAGGTAGTAGTCCATCATTTAGCAGTCTATCCAGAGGTGAAACCAGTGAGACAAAAATTGAGAATGATGCATCCTTAGATTTCCTTATTGGTCAACCTTGAGCTACAAAAACTCCTTAGCGCTAGCTTCATACGGCCCATTGATTATCTAGAATGGGTTTCTAACCTTGTACCTATTTCCAAGCCCACTAGGGGCATCTGAATTTGCGTTGACTTTAGGGACTTGAACAAAGCATTCCCTAAGGATGATTTCCATCTTCCTAACATAGACATGATTGTAGATCTAACGATAGGGCATGAAATGCTATCATTGATGGACAAGTTTTTAGGATACAACCAGATTATGATTGCAAAGGATGAACATAAGACAACCTTCACCTGTCCATGAAGCACCTATTGTTGGAATATGATTCCATTTAGGTTAAAGAACACTAGAGCCACATACCAAAGGGCTATGAATCTAATTTTTCATGACATGATCCACAAATCTATAGAGGACTATGTGGATGACATACTAGCCAAATCAAGAAAACGTCAAGACAACATACCAACATTAGGCCCAATATTTAACAGACTGGAAGAATATAAGGTATGACTTAATCCCAAGAAATGTGTCTTTGGTGTGCAATCAGGGAATATCCTAGGGTATATTATATCAATGAGGGGAATTGAGATAGGCCCTACAAAAGTCAAAGAAATCTTTGATATGGAAGCACCACAAACACTAAAATAATTGAGGGGTTTGTAGGGAAGGCTTCAATCAATCCAAAGGTTCATAGCATATTTTTTTATTAAGGAAAAAGTAGGTTTTGAAGGGGCCCTAAAACCCTTTAACAACAAGCGAGAGACAAATTTAACATAAAAAGTACCCAAGAAAGAAAATAAAACAAGACAGGAAGCTACCAAAAGAGAACATCAGAACCAACTGAGAGGAAACACCACAAAAGAACCCACCAAAATCTAGCAACAAACCCACAATTAGGCCATATTCTTCAGGACCTCTACCACCTCTTGTTCTAGTTTGTTCATATTCCGTGCCGCTTTCTTGATTTCCTAGATGTTAACCCGAGCCTTATCAACCTTTCTCTTAAGGTTTTCTCTAGTTATTTTACATGGTCCACCATAACCTTCCTAACTGTGTACTTTATCCACCTCCTCTTCCATAGCAGTCTTGTCTTGATAAGCATTCTCAAGACTATCCACCATCATATCCATAGCATTAGTGGATTTAAAAATCTTATGGCTAGTATTCATCACCACATGTATAGACTCTTTTATATGCTTGATTTTTTCCTCCAAAGCTAAAAGCTTCTCATCATGATAACTCTTAAATTTCTCAAGATCTTCAACAGTTTTCTTAAGGAAATCCACCATATACTTATTTTCTTCCTCAGTCCACAAGTCCATGGTCTTCACTCTATCTCTAGCAGTGTTTTCGAGGGACTCTGGTTTTTCAAGTTTGCTGCTCATAGCCCTTTGTTTCAACTTAATTTCGTTGATCTCAAAAAACACCCATCTCATTAGTCTAAAGAAATCCATAGACCCATTACAGGAAATGGCTAGAATGTCTATAGGAAACTCACATTCTTCCTTGAAATAATGATCTTCTACCCTGAGGTCATCAGGATAATGAGATTTGTCCTCTCTATCAGTGGTAGGGTAGTTGGAACAATCAGACGAAGAGCCCATATGAGAATCCTTGGTAATAGGGGTTTTACCTTTCACCTTGGTCTTGGCTTCATCATAACTAGGAGTTACAACCTTAGTACCAAGTTTAGGAAGGCCATGTTTAGAGGGGACACTAACCTTCTTTCATTTGTCACTCCCCTTCTTCAAAGACTTAGAGGTCTCACCCTCCTCATCCTCCAAATTAGTATCCCATTCCTCCTTATCAGAGTAGCTTGCTTGCAATTCCTCTTTTTAAAAGATAGAGTTGGGAGACAAGGGTGTTTTGGAAAAAGTCAGCTGGGCTTTGCAATGTTTAGAAATTAAAACTAACAAACCCTCATGAAGAATAGGGTGTCTAACAGGGTTTTCACTATGATCATTGAGGCTAACATTCAAAGAGGTAGCCAAATAAAAGGGGATGGAAACCCTAACCTAATGTCTAACGTGATTAAGGAGCACAAAATGGTAGCCAAAGACCCTGGTGTATCTCCCATCCAAAGTGCTATATTCCATAATCACTTTTAGCACCTTTTTCCAAACCTTCTTAATATTCCCAATAGCGTAGCAACTTTTGGAAGCCCTACACAGATTTTCATAACATAGTTAGCAGATAAAACAATCCCATATTCTCATCTACTCCACAAGGGGGTAGCATACAAATGAGAAAAAAATGCAGTCAGATATTTAACCAAATCAAAGAATACTTTCTAACACCACCATTCCTCATGTCACCAATCCAAAACAAACCATTGATCCTTTACATATCAGCTACTGCGGAAGCACTTGGCGCTCTCCTAGCTCAACATGATGAAACAACGAAAGAGAGGGCCATTTACTATATTAGTAGAACCATGGTGGGACACGAGATAAACTACACATTCATTGAGAAGGCTTGCCTTGTAGTAGTGTTTTCCTCACAAAAATTTAGGCATTATATGTTGGCTCATCAAATCAAGCTTATCGCCAAGATAGAACCCATCAAGTATCTACTTTCTAAATAAATTCTCACAAGATGAATGGCCAAGTGGGTCATGATCTTGAAAAAATATGACATTGAATATGTAGAATGGAAAGCTATCAAGGGATAGGTAACTGTAAATCAATTGGCTGAAGCACCTATCTATTCCGAGAACCTGCTAGTGTCAGATTTCCTAGATGAATCAATCTTCGACCTTAGTGTAGCAGATCATTGGGAGGTATATTTCAATGGATCATACACATAACATGGGTCAGGAGCAAGAGTCCTCTTCATCACACCATAAGGGGATTGTATCCCAAAACCATATAGGTTGTCTTTTCCTTGCACCAATAACATTGCAGAGTATGAAGCTCTTGTTATAGGACTCCAAATTGTAGTACAATGGAAAATCATGGAACTCAAAGTCTATGGGGACTCACAACTAATTATCAATCAAGTCAACGATGAATACCAAACTAAGGATGATAAACTTACCCTGTATAAAAAGCTGGTGGAGGATCTCAAGGAGTTCTTCATCGACATAACATTTGAGAAAATATCGAGGGTAAACAATAGAGTGGTTGAAGCTATGGCTATAATCAAATCATTACTAGATATCCCATGGAACATCCATAAACATGAATTCCTTGTAGAGAAGCTTCTTGTACTAGCTTTCAAGGTACCAGAGTCTAAGTTTGTGTGTGAAATTGTTGGTCCCAGTGATCCTTGGTACCATGAAATATTCACCTACCTAAAAATAGGAGTCCTAACCACCAACATCACCCCAAACCTTAAGAGAACCTTTATTAAAAAGTCCCCTGCTTTGTCATCTTAGGTGACACCCTTTATTGTAGGAGGATCAAAGGAACCCTATTGTGATGCCTTAACACTGAGGAATATTTGACTGGCTTAATAGAGGTACACGACAACATTTTTGGTTCACACTCTAGTGGTATTTCCTTGTCCAAGAAACTGCTGAGGACTGGGTACTACTAGCCTACTATGAAGAAGAAAGCTCATGACTATGTCTAAAAATATATGCAATTCCAATTTCATGGTGACCTCATCCATGCACCAGCTTAGGAGCTCCAACCGATTATAACACCTTGGTCCTTTTTACAATGGGGGCTCGATCTCATTGGAAAAAATCACACCCACCTTGTCTAATGAACACAAGTTCATTATCACTGCCACATAATACTTCAAAAAGTAGGTGGAATCCATCCCAATGACCTATATCACAGGAAAGATCTCAAAATTCATCCTAAACTACCTAATTTTCCACTATGGTGTTCCACAAGCCCTTATCTCTGGTAATGGAACACCCTTCAAAAACTAGGATGTCTGTGACCTATGCCAAAACTTCAATATCCAACATCACTTATTTACCTGATATTACCCCTAGGGTAATAGCCAGGCTAAGGCTTCTAACAAGACCATCCTAAAGATCCTTAAGAAAATAGTCAATGAAGTTGGTCGTGACTGACACCTACAGTTGAATCCTGCCTTATGGGCCTATCGAACAAGTATTTGCACACCAACAGGTGCAACCTCCTTCTCCCTGGTCTACGTATCATAAGCCATCCTTCCCATTGAGGTTGAGCTCCCATCCCTCACAATATCACTACATAATCTTATTACTGATAAGGAATATCAGATGTCATAGTTGAACAAGTTGGAACTACTGGATGAGTGACACATGGATGCTTTGAACCACATACAAGTGTATAAGAATTGTCTCAAATGAAACTATAATAAGAAGATCAAGTTTCAGTCCTTCCAAGTCAGAGAGCTTGTTTTAAAAGAAAATAAGAATGTACCAAATCCAGAAAACAAGGGCAAATTTGAACCCAATTGGTTGGATCCCTTCATCATCTCGACAAGCTACAAGTCAAGGGCATATTAGTTATCCACACTGAAGGTGATCCCGTATAGGATCCTATCAATAGCTCCCATCTCAAAAAAATTTATGCCTAACCTTGCAAGGTATAAATCAAAAAATACAAAAAAAAAAAATTCAAAAAAAATTGAAAATAGTAAGAAAAAAATTATTCTAGTGAAAACCACTTCGGTGGTGCTTTAGGAAAATACCTTGGTGAAAACCTAGAAAATAGGTACCTTGTGTAAATAAGCACTTTCCATCCACCATGTCCTCTTCGGCTTGTTTTGCATCATTCATCTATCACACTTCCATATCTCCATCCATTACCCATCCATGTCCACATCATAGCTTGATCCTATGTTTGTATCATGTCCCACCCTAAATTGCAGCACTTTCTAGGTTGGTTTGTCCTACCTGGTAGGTATGCTATCACATCTCTTTGTCAAATGTCCTTATACACGCAGCCAGTTGGATTCGTGTATATTCTTGAAATCCTCAAAACATCAAAAAATCCAAAAAAAAATCATAAAACCAAAAAATCCAAAAAAATTCATAACATATCGAAAATAAAAAAATAGTTTGAAATGGAAAAATTCAAAAAAAAGGTCATCATGTCGAACTACAGGTCTTTCAACTTGAACGCAGGAAAAGCTAATCATTGATCAACCCCCAAACACAATAGGTTAGTCCTTTAGGTGTCCATCATAATAAATTGACAACCCATTTGTTCATTTCTTCATTAATAAACGAGTCTGTGTTAGTCAAACTACGTGGTCTCTATGTGTATAATGTAGGAAAGGCTAATCTTTGATCAGCCCTCGAGGCCCCTAGGATAGGTCTTAAGGTTAGGTTCTTGGTTAACATCTCAGAAAACACAAAAAAAATTAGAAAATTTGAAAATCAAAACATTTGTAAAACATCTTGAAAACTCAAAACAACCTCAAAACATTTCAAAATACCAAAAACATTAAAAAAAAAACTCAAAATCATCCATCCCATTTCACGTTCACTTGCAATAAACATCCACTCACAATAGATCAATCGTCATCTTCAACCTTTGGCAAAACAATTAGGATCAAGTATAGCAAATTGAAAGTGCAAACTCAAACGTCAAGGTCTTAAGTCTAGGTCAATAAGTAAACAAGTTGGTCAGCTCTTGGTATCAATAGCCCATCATCCCATTAGTATCGAAATCACTTGATAACATCATGTCCTAGGATGCATCCTTCCTACAATGGACATCGAGATCAGACATCACCATAGTTTAGTCTTGGCTAGAGGTATGAAGAACATTAGCTTGTTTTTTTACTTGATATTTTCTATTGATTTATCTTATTGTGCTCATTCCAATGACCTCTCGATGATGTATAAACAATACGATTTAGAGGAAAGGAATGGG
>VDFB02053558.1:0-36116 GCA_007258455.2 Sequoia sempervirens
TATGATGGGCTTGGTTCCTAAGCTTTGGAGGAATGGGGAGTGTCAATGCATTGGTGCTCAAGGGTCTTCTGGAGGGTGGCTTGTTTATGGAACCCTCAGAAGATTTACCCCCAGTGGTGGGTGTCCTTCAAGTCCTCTCTTTCCAGGGTGGCTTCTTGTTTTGAGATGAGGGAATTTTTTCTCTTCTCCAATGTGTATGTGCTCGTGGAGCTACAGGGAAAGCAACTCTTATGGTCCAACATTTGATCTGTTTGTAGCATGGCTCCTTACCATCCTTGGATTATTGGGGGTGATTTTAATGCCATTATGGAGCTAGTAGAGAAAAGGGGTGGTACTGCGAGGCTGGAAGCCTCTGCGCTGCTTTTCCAGGACAACATCTATGTCCTGAATCTTTTTGATGTCAAGCCCGACAATAGGTAATTTACTTGGAACAATCAGAGGGTGGGTGACGGCTGCGTTGTGGAATGCCTGGATCAGTTCATGGTCTCATGCTTCTAGGTTGGTGGCATGTGGTCTTATAGTTCAAAGATTTTGGACTGGAGGGGTTCGGACCATTGGCCTATAAAACTATCTATTCACTCTGCTCAAATGCCTCAGATGTCCTCCTTTAATTTCTAGTTAATGTGGTTACAGGATACTGATCTTCAGGGCTATGTTGCCCAGTGGTGGCGGGATGGGAGACCTTCCTTTGGCATGACTATGTATGTCTTTGCTAAGCTCCTTCACTTTGTTAAATACCAACTTAAGCATTAGAACTGACAATGCTTCAGAAATATTTTTAGTGCCAAGTCTGTTGCACAGGCTAATAAGCTGGATGGTATTACCAAGATAATTAGGGAGAATGGGGTGATGAAGAATTTGTTGTGGAAGGAATCAAGAGCCCTGAAAGCATTGGAGGAATGGAAGTTACAGGAGGAGATCTTTTGGAAGTAGAAAGCCCTGGTTGGGTGGCTCCAGGAGGGAGATAGAAATTTTGCGTTCTTCTTCAACTCGGTAAAAGCTAGGCGGCATGGTAATTCTATTCAAATCTTGGTCAATGAGAGGGGAGAGACTCTTTCCTCATTTCATGACATTTCAAATGAATTTGTTCAGTACTTTAATTCTTTATTCTAAGAGGATTCATAGGATAGTTCTATGGAGGAAGCTCAGGTCATTTCTTGTATCCCTTCCTTGGTGACTAGGGAAATGATGGATCATCTCATGGGAGAGATCACTCTAGAGGAGCTGGAGGGGACTGTGTTTTAGATGAAGAAAGGGAAGGCCCCAGGCCCTGATGGTTTCCTGATTAAATTCTTTCAAGAGTTCTAGGAGATTATCAAGCTGGACTTATTGGCAGTGGTCCAAGAATCTCAACAGAATAAGCAGATGTTAAAGGCCCTGAATTCCACTTTCCTTACACTCATTCCCAAGTGTGAAGGAGCGGATAAATTAAGTCGCTTTTGCCCCATATCTCTTTGCAATGTGGTGTATAAGATTATTTCTAAGTTGATTGCTAATAGGCTGAAAAAGTGGCTGCAGATGCTCATTTATGAGGAGCAGAGTGGTTTTGTGGAGGGTTGGCAGATTCTGGATGGTATTGTGATAGCTGCTAAGACCATTCATTCTATAGCCAATTCCAGAGAAAAGGCTATATTTATCAAGCTTGATATGGCTAAGGCGTATGATAGAGTCTGATGATCTTTTCTTCAGAAGGTTCTAGCTACTTTTGGCTTTGGAGAGGAATGGATTAATTGGGTCATGAGTTGCATCACATTTGTTTCGTTATCTATTTTAATTAATAGGGAGCACTCTAAGCTTTTCGGGGCTTCTTGTGGGTCGAGGCAAGGTGACCCTCTCTCTCCCTACTTGTTTCTTCTACTAGTTGAAATTTTGGGATGCTTACTGAGAAGCCATGTGGAAATGGGCCTCATACAGGAGTGGAGGTGACTTACCCCCATAGTCTCATTTGCAATTTGTGGATGATACAACTTTGATGGGTGAAACCACTATTAGGGAAGCAGTGAATCTTTGCAAGGTTCTAGATATTTATCTAGCAACTTCAGAGTAATTAATCGACGAAGACAAGTCCTCCATATTTTTGTTCAATGCCCCAAATCCTATTCAACAAAGAATTGCTCAGATTCTTCAGTTTCAGATTGGGGCTCTTCCTTTGTCTTATCTTAGGATTCCTATTGTTGTAGGTAGGTTGGCTAGGGAGTCATGGAAGCCTATCTTTGATAAATTTTGTGCAAAAGTCACTCATTGGACCAATCACTAGCTGTCCTTTGCAGGCCGTGTTCAGTTGCTAAAGCTAGTGGTTCAAGCTCTCCCCATCTATCAGAGTATGCTTTAGGTGGCTCCAATGGGCTTCGTAAAGGAGATGGATGTGTTAGAAAGACAATTCTTATGGGCTAGCAGTTTGATGTCCTCCAAATGGAGTCTTGTCAATTGGGATGTTGTTTGTTGTCCTAAGCAATATGGTGGTTTGGGGTTGAGGCAGTCCTTGCTGGCTAGTAAGGCATTGATGGCTAAACTTTATTGGCAGTGGTGCACTATGCAGGATCGAATATGGGCCAAGATTCTCTCCCAAAGTATTTCCAGGATATTCCTTGGGAAGATATCCCTTGATACCCTTTGGAGGGAAAGGGATCGACTATTTGGACTACTCTCAAGAAAGGAGCAGTGCTAGTCAAAGATGGCTTATTTTGAATTTGTAAACATGGCACAAAGGTTCAATTTTGGTTTGAATCTTGGGATGGTTATCCACCCATTATCTCTTAGTTTCCTAACTTGGCGACTTTGTGTCAAAGATTTAGTGACGCTGGTTGGTCGAGGGTAAGCGACTTTAAGCTATTTTCTTTTTAGGGGCAGTGGGTGTGTGCTAGGTGGAAGAATCCCGATGAGTGGCCGGTGGTGGGTATGGAAGAGGAGTGTATGGTGCTTCAAATATTCTTTTAGGCAGATAGTGCAGTTCCCTCATGGATAAGGATATTCTTGCGTGGTCTCCCAACCAAAAAGGTCATTATACGGTTGCTTTTGGCTAATAGAGGATGCTCTCTCAAAAGATTGAGGAGGTGGAGGTTCCTTGGTGGAAGAGGGTGTGGAATAAGTTTTCTTGGCCGAAGTGCAACTACTTCGTCTAGACTTTGGCTTGGAATAGGTGTCTGAACTGGGATAATATTCAGAAGCGAGGATTTTAGGGCCCCTCTAGGTGCATTCTCTGTGGGAAAGGTGAGGATGATTCTTCTCATCTATTTTTTTGGTGTTCTTTTACTTTGCAACTCTGGCACTATTGGTGGGGAGTTTAGAACAGTCCCATGTTCATGCCTCCTCCTTGGTGGATTTCTGGACTAGTTTGGGAAGATTGCCCTCATTGGCCCCTTTTTCGCAGGATGTGTGGCATGTTGGGCTATATTCTTACTATGGCAGGTTTGGCTAGAAAGAAATAGGAGGATTTTCAGAGGGGAGAGCTTGCAGATACAGCAGGTGTGGTTCAAAATCCTTAGTATGATTCAGGAGAGGATTAAAGCTGAGGAAAATGTGAGGCTGCCACTAGAGAAAAGGGATGCGAATATGGTTGCAAGGCTAGGTATTCTCGAGTTATCCTCATCCTCTACTTATAGTAAGAGAGGTAGGCAAGTGAGACAACGAGTTCAAAGAGTGGGAAAGTGGCAGCCCCCTCCGGTTGGCACTTTGAAGGTCAATACTGATGGTTCTTCTAAAGGAAATCTGAGACCGGCTAGAGCTAGGGGGGTTGGCATGGACTCTTCTAGTTCAGTGGTTTTCCTCTTTTCTATCCATAAAGGTGTGTAGACAATCAACCTTATGGAAGGTATGGCGATCCTTTATGCTTTGGAAAGGTCCTATGAGTTGGGATGGCACTGGGTTATTTGTGAATCAGACTCTTAAGTTCTGGTCAACTTGTTTAATGCATAGTAGGTGTCCGATGTTAGCTGGCAATTGGCGGTGATGGTGCAACAGATCTTGCAGGTTGGCACTCTGATGGAGATGGTGTCTTTTGTTCATATTCTAAGGGAATGGAATAGGGCAACTGATTATTTGGCAAAATGGGCCTTTGAGCATTTGGATGGTTGGAAGATAGATGATCGCATTCAGCTCCCCCAGGAACTCTATTTGGATTTGGAAAGGGTTCTTGCTGAGGACAACGCGAATGATGGTTGATCGTGTCTTTTGCTTTGTTTGGTTTGTTTTCTTTGGGTTCCTTCGGGCTCTTGCCCTTGTTCTTGCTGTAATGCTTCTTTCTGAGATTCAATAAAGTTTTTACCCCTTTTATTAAAAAAACAAAGAAAAGAAAAGAAGTTTGTAAGATTGAAATGAAAAATAGAATTATATTTTACTAATATTTAATTTCTAATAAATTTAAAATTAGTTTTACTTTTTTATATAATTATTTATTAACTTAATTAGTTTGTTATTTACTATTAATATTTTTAAATTAATAATTATATTTTGATATATTTTGACTTTACATTTATACTATTTTAATTTTTAATTTAGACTTAAGTTTTAAATTTATTCTAATTATTTGTGTCTTCTTATGAAATTACAAAAAAATATAAATTATTAGGATCAATGTAATTTATAATTAATTCTTTTATTATATTTTAATTTCCATAATAAAATAAATTTAAAATAAATAATTGTTATAATTAATATAATTGAGAATTAATTGTCTTATTATAATTTTAATTATTATAAAATAATTATATTTTGAATCTTAATTTATATAATCAAATAAATCTAAAATCTAAAATCTAAATTAAAAGTTAGAGAGAGAGAAACTAACTTTTGATTAGTCATTTTGTGCAAACAATCTAAGGATGGCATGTATCCCTAGGGGGTTATGCTCAGGGTAGCATGTCATGTTTGATTAAGGATATGACAATTCACCTTTAAGACCTCTTCAATGCGCCCATTGCATACTTAAGGAGGAAAATAGATGAATAGAAAAGTGATAAGAAGAGAGAATGGAGAGGGAGATAGAGATAAGATATAGAGAGGAAAAGGGAGAAAAAAGAGAAAGGAAGAGATGTATATAGAGAGATAGAGGTGAGATAGGATATATATATATATATAGAGAGAGAGAGAGAACACTTTATATCTTTGTCTCTCTCTCTATCTCTATGTTTCTCATTATCTCTCAATCTCTCTTCCTCTCTCTCTCCTACTTCTCTGTATATTTACCTTCCTTTCTTTCCTTTCACCTCTATCTTTCCCTCTCCCTATCTTTATCTCCCTTAATCTCTTTTTATATCCCTATTTCCCCCCTCTTCTCTCTCCTTCTCTCCCTCTTTCTCCCTCTACCTCTCTAAATATGACTTCATAACTCTATTTTTCTATCCCTCCATCTCCCCTCTTATTCTCTCTCTTTGTCTCTCCCTCTTTATATCTCTATTTATTCCTCTCCCTCTTCTCTCCTTCCATATATCCCTCTCTCCCCCCTCTCTCTCTCCATATATTAATCCATATCTCCATCTCCATCTCCATCTATATCTTTATCTTCCTCTCTATCTCTTTCTCCTTACCTCTTCTTGCATATCTCTCTTCCCTTATCTTTCTCAATATATGTATTTCTCTCTCTCCCTCTATCTTTATCACTCCCTCTTTATACGTCTCTATATTTCTCTCCCTCTCTCCCTTCCTCTCTATCTATTTATATATATATTTACCTCTATCTCTATCTCTAAATATCTCTCTCTCACTCACTCACACACTCCTTATTTCGCCCTCCCTATCTTTATAGACTCTATATATATCTTTGTCACTCTCTCTCTCACACACACACACAACTCTCTCTCTCTCTCTCTCCCTATTTCTTCCTTCCTATCTCCATCTCCATCTCCATCTCTCTCCCTCTATTTATCACTTGTCTCTATCATCTATGTTATCTCTTAGTCTTGCCCCTTCTATATCCATATTCCCATCTCTCCCTTTTCTATCCTCATCTCTCCCTCTCTCTCTCCCTCTTTCCCTATAAATCCCTCTTTCTATATCTCTCCACTTCTCACTCCTCTCTCTATTTCTCTCCCCATCTCTACCTCCCTCACTCTCTCCCTACCCCCTATCTATCTCCGTACATCTACCTCTCTCACATTTCTCTTACCATATATCTCTTTCTCTTCCCATATATCTTTCTCTCCCTCTATATCTCTCCTTATTTCTCTCCCACTCTATCACTATTCATCTACCTCTACTTCTCTCTATTTTTCTATCTCTCTCCCCTCTCTCCCTCTCTCTATATCTCCTTATATCTCTCTATCACTCTATCTTTCCATCTATGTCTCTATATATCTCTCTCCCTCTCCCTCTATATGTCTCCATCTCTTGCTCTCTATCTCCCTATCTCTCTCTTTATTGAGCTCTCTACCTCTCTTTGTCTCATTATTTATTTATCTCCTTCCTCTCTCCTTCACTCTCTCTCCCCCTTTCCCTTTTCCTAGACATCTATATCTATATATTCTTTGCCTCTCTATCTCTATCTCTCCATATTTCTTCTTATCTCTCTCTATACGTATCTCATTAACTTTACCTCTCCCTACTTCTCTCTATATTTCACTTTCCATTTCTATCTTTATCTTTATATCTCTCCCTCTCCTTCTCTCCATACCCCTCTCCTCCATATTCATCTCCATTTGCACCTTTATCTCTATCTCCTTAACCCCCTCTCTCTCACATGCTCTTCCCCTCTCTATCTCTCCCTCTTTCTATCACTATATCTTCTTCTCTCTCCTTATTGAAAACATAACATGAGTCTCTTGGTAATGAAGCTTGATTATCTTTTTTATTCATAGGTTTTGTTTTGGTCATATTTAGATCCCTATAATTGGATGCATAATTTATTTGAAGCTAACACTTCTCCATTGAGACTTTTATTGTATAACCAACATCATTTGCTAAATGGCCTAACAATTGCCCTTGCATTCTATACAAATGTATGCAAAAAATAGACCAATTTTTTTCCTAATTGATTTTCCACAATTTCGGCGTACCCATTGCACACCAAGGTGTGATTGCTAGTAATATTAATTTAATAATAAATCAATAATTATGAATTGATTTTTTATCTTTTGAATAAGTTTCATTTATTTTTTCACTTTTAATTTTGGTGTTAATTGTAATTTTAATATAAAAATTAGAATTTTACTTTTAACAATTTTAATATAGTTTATTTTTATTTTTAATATTTTATTTGAAATACAATTTTACTTTTTAAAATTTAATTTATTTAATAATATTTTATATATTTTTTTATTTGTTAATATTGAGTTTATGTTAATATTGTTTGTAATATATTAATCACATTTTTTAGGCACATATTTTTGTTACCTATTTTTCACTACGAGCTCAAATAGGTAGAGCTGAATCGAATTTACCATTGATAGGTATAGAAATTTTCATGTTTTGTTGCTAAAGTATTCATTGATCATCATAGAGATCATATTACAACTGAATTACAATTTTATTGTGCAAGTATTTAAAACAGAAAATTAAGAATTTGCATAATAATGCTTTTTATTCATTCTGTAAAAACACTCGAATCTCACACAAGCCGCGAGAGTAACTGAATTTGATTATGACAATCAAATGATGAATACAAAATTCAATGAAAGCTACACTACTGAAGATAACGTAAGCACAAAGAAGAGGAGCAATTCATCATTGCCTGTGATGATGAATCACTTTCGCTTAATGTCTTCAGTCGTCGCGTCTCCAAGCTGCAGCAGTCTCGTTTTCGCGCTTCATGAACCTGTAAGTTTATAAAAGATGATGTTAGAAATGTACTCTAAGCAATAATGAATTACATTCTACTTCATGTCTATGCTACCAACAGGAATGTAACGTACATGCAATAAGGCATCCACCAGATGGTTGAGTTACAAAGGCTGACAATCAAGAAAAACATAGTTCAATGGAAGCTTTCAACTTTGATTATTTTTGCTAACTTGTTTGTTTCAATGTGCAAGAACAAGTTCATCATGATCGTGATTATTTTCATCAGATATGTGGAGTAAAACGGGCTCCTACAAGGGTTGATCCTGACATATCATAAGGTATTCTCTCATTCACATCATATATGAGAGTTATTTAAGCATCAAAGAAACAGTCATCATCTAGGACCGTCATCAAGAAGTCTAATTCAAAATGGAGAAAACATATTAAGCAATTATCTTTTGCTCATTGTTCAAAGGAACAATTAAAGAAATATATTAAGAGAGCATTGATTACATTTATTATCCTTTGTTTTAGCTCTGCCTTTCATTCATATTTACATTTTGATGAGGCATTGAGCTCCATTGAAGTAAGGAGAACAAGGTATCAAGTCATCATAATTGTTCTTAACAATCACATATGCAAGTTATCTGAATTTGTAACAATGCTTATTAAATGCATGGTACATCCACGAAAGAGATTGTAGTCTAAGGGACAAACACATAAGTCTTTCATCAAAGTAACTGTAGGTTACCAAGGAATGCTTCCTTAGTATTTTTTGAGACTTGGATAAATATTGAACTCGCAGCTACAGGGTGGAATGACGAATAAACTTGCACCAGTATAAGAAAAGAGTAGTAAAGATTCGGGACAACATTGCATAGTGTTAAGTAGAAGTAGAGCATTCAACAATCAAGTTGTTTCCTACAACTCCGAAGCACATACACAGTCTACAAAAGACTCAAGAGAAACAGATTTGTATTCAACAAGAAGGGAGCATTTTATAAAGAAAATTCATTATAGTGCCAAATGCTATAGGTGAACATTGCAAGAACAAGTGCCAAATCAAAGCATTTAAAAGTGTTCACTTATAGGAAAAGCAACAACAGATTTACAGGCATGAATGCATAAGCTGAAAGGCAGTTAACAAAAGAGAAAGATAGTGCATTTTTATCTTTATCATCAAAGTGACATCGATGCACCAGTATAAGGAAAGAATTTGTATTTAGCCTATGATTTGCAATGATCACAAAGGCAGAAAGCTAGATGAAAATAAAGATTTGGAATAGTAGAATATGCACAATGATAATGCCTTACATGCTATACTTTATTTTTATTCATATGGAATATAGATTGAGCATATCTCTGCATAATAAAAGATGTAACAAAGGCGACCATGGCAGTCTCATAAGTACTCATCTAAGGGTTTTTGTTAAATTTAAATACAGACTTGTCACTGTTCTCAACATTCCCACATTGTTTTCTGTTTAAAATATGGAAGGAAAATACAGATTTATTTTTACCCATGTGAGGGTTCTAGCATGGTGCCCAAGAAAATACAAAAATGCAGTGAATGGAGAATACCCAGAATGCAGATATGAGGCCACGACTTTCAATCAAGAGTATAAGCCATTTGAAAGTACGATATATACAAAATGTAGATTGGTTTCTTATTTTTCTGTAGAGATGGTGCTATATGTTCAGGAAGTTACAAAAATATAGTGAGGTTTTCTTTTTATTAAAAAATGGGAGTAACATGACAAATTTCTTTCGAAATAAATAACTATCTTCTGGGGAACGATGGTGTTCGCGTGCTCTGCAAGCCGAGCTAGGGCAACCGTGCCCTAGCTCGTTCTCTGTGTGTTGCTCACTTCTACGTTGTGGGGGGGGGGGTTTTGAAGCTATCGGGGTTGTGGTGGTGGGGTTTTTTCTTTTCTGGAGGCCTTCTTGCTGCCGTTTGGGTGGCTTGTGGGTGGAAGGGTTTTGATCCTTCCCTTGGGGTATTTTCTTTTTTTCCATTTCTTGAAAAAGTTTCTTGGGGGTTTGCATGCCTGCTGGGGATCTTGTTTTTTGCTATGCCGTGTGGGGAAACATCTGGGGCTTGCCCCAAATTGGATTTTTGATCAGCATTTGGTTCGAAGCCTTCGGCGCATGGAGTGAATGTTTTTGATAATACGTTGTTTTCTTCAGAGATGGAGATGAATGATTTAGGATCTGTTAGTGGTTCCCAAATAATGAAGATTAATGGGTGTTTGGAAAGATGCAAAGAGCGACCGAAGTTGATTATCCTAATGGAAATGTTTGCAGATGATATTGAATACTATTCAAGGCACTCTTTTTATTGCAAGTTCATGGGTTTGACAGTCTCACTACAATTTTTGGAATCCTGGGCTCAACAATCTTGGATGCAAGAGGGGGAGATGGAGATTAGGCTCCTTGCGAACAACTTTTTATGGTCTCTTTTGACTACATGGCAGATCGGAATAAGGTCTTTGAGGGTGGCCCCTATTTTTATAACCAGGTGGGTTTGTTTATCAAGCCATGGCATGCTGGCTTCAACCCGACTGAGGCAATACTGAGTTGAATCCCAGTTTGGGTTCGATTGCTGTGGTTTCCAGTTGAGTGTTGGTGAGATGACGTGTTGCATTTGGTGGCTTCAATGCTTGGTAAACCTGTTGGGTCTTCACAACAGACGTAGTATAAAAAGGTAATGACTTTTGCTCATATCTGTGTAGAAATTGATTTAAGCAAGCCACTGCCAGATTCTGTTGAAGTGAGTGTTGGATCATATACTTGGGTGCAATAGCTAGATTACAAAACCCTACATTTTCGGTGTAGTCTTTGTCATGAATATGGTCACTTGCAGCATAGGTTCCCTAGGGCTAATCCTATGGTGCCCCAACCTTCTCAGCCTTCTCGTAATCCACCTATGATTGATAATGGTAAGGAGCCTATTCCAGGTGATGGTAATGGAGATGATGGTTATGTCCCTGTCAAGGCTCGCAATAGGAATCAGGGCCAGAAGAGGACCTTGAGGGAGAGGTAGGATGATGAAAATTTTAATAGGTTTGAGGTGCTGGATGATCTCAGCCAAGAGGAAGTGAATCTGAGGTTGCTGAACTTGGATCAGGGAACTTTGGGTACAAGACATGATGGGCCACCATTGGAGGCCATGCATGTTGTGCAGGAGATTAGGGTTGGGCAGATGGATATGGATCAACAATTGATTGTCCAGATTGAACAAGAATCTTCTATTGGAGCTTCAAAGAGTGGTGGAGGTGGTTCCCCATTGCCCCTGAAAGGAGGCAAGGATGTGGGGAAGAGCTCTTTGGCCTCCTCTCATTTGGGTATTTAGCAAAATGAACTGAAGAAAGGGGTTGGTGACAGGACTTCCAAGCTAGGAAGGAAAAAGGATATGGAGAAGATTAAATTAACTGGGGAAACTTTGGTGGAGTAGGGGTTAGTCAAGACTCTGGATTCACATTTTTCATGCCCCCAAAAATGATTGTTCTCTCATGGAATGTAAGGGGCTTGAACAGTGCCCCTCGACAAAAAGTTGTTCGTGATTTGGCTAGGAATCATTCTCTGGATGTTCTTTTTCTTCGGGAGACTAAATTATCTATAGATAATATGTTGGCCATGGCTCCTAAGTTGTGGAAATATGGTGAATGCTAGTGTGTGGGGGCTCTTGGTGCTTCCAGAGGGGTGGCTTGCTTTTGGAACCCTCAGAAGATTTTCCCTCTCTGGTGGATGTCCTCTAGATCCTCTATATCCCTAGTCGCCTCTTGGTATGAGACTGGTGAGTGTATTCTCCTCTCTAATGTGTATGCTCCAACAAATTCTATGGTCCCATATTCATTTTGTTCGTAGCTTAGCTCCTTACCATCCATGGGTTATGGCTAGCGATTTTAATGCCATTGTGGAGTTGTCTGAGAAAAGAGGTGGAATTCCTAGGTTGGAGCCTTCTGCTCTGTTATTTAGAGATAGCATTTCTGAATTAAATCTTATTGATGTTCTGTGAAGTAATGGTTGCTTCACTTGGAATAATAGGAGAATTGGTGGGAGTTGTGTTGTTGAGAGGCTGGATCGATTCTTGGTTTCTTGTTACTAGGTTGGAGACTTATGGTCCACTCGATCTGAAATTCTTGATTGGAGAGGTTACGATCATTGGCCTATTAAGCTTAGTATTATCTCTGCTCGTGGGCCTCGTTCTCCCTCATTCAAGTTCCAGCTTATGTGGTTACGGGATCCTACTCTTCATGACCATGTGGTTGAGTGGTGGCGGATTGGTAGACCAACTTTTGGTACGGTAATGTACACATTCTCCAAGCTTCTTCAGTTTGTCAAATACCAGCTTAAAAGGTGGAATCGGCGATGTTTTGGTAATATCTTTCATGCTAAGGTTGCTGCCCAGGAAGAGTTGAATAATATTACGCAGTTGATTCATGAGAATGGGGCCTCGGAGGATCTTCTAAGGGAGGAGGCTAAGACTCTGAAAGTGGTTGAGGAATTTGAATTGCGGGAAGAAATCTATTGGAAGCAAAAGTCCTGGGTTGAATGGTTACAAGAAGGTGATAAAAACACCGCCTTCTTCTTCAATTTTGTGAAGGACAGGAGGCATGGTAATTCCATTCCTATTTTGGTGAATGATAGGGGTGAACGTCTTGCCTCGTTTTAGGAAATCTCTACTGAGGCATCTTAGTATTTTGCTACTTTATTTAGGGAGGATTCACGAGGGGGCTCTGTTGAGGAAGCACAGGTTCTTTCTTGTATTCCTCAGTTGGTCTCCAGGGAGGCAAATGAGTATCTAATGAAAGATATCTCTCTTGATGAGCTAGAGGGGATCGTGTTTCAGATGAAGAGGGGTAAAGCTCCTGGTCCCGATGGTTTCCCAATTGAATTTTTTCAGGAATTCTGGGATATCATAAAGTTGGATCTTCTGGCGGTTGTCCTTGAGTCCTAGAGGAATAAATAGATGCTTCGTGCTCTGAATTCCACCTTCCTTGCTCTCATACCCAAGTGTGAAGGGGCTGATAGGTTATCTCAGTTTCGACCTATCTCTCTTTTCAATGTGGCTTATAAAATCATTTCAAAGTTATTGGCTGAGAGATTGAAGAAGTGGCTTAAAGTGCTGATTTCGGAGGAATAGAGTGGATTTGTGTCAGGTCGACAGATTCTTGGCGGGGTTGTCATTGCTACCGAGACCGTCCACTCCATGGACAACTCCCACAAGAAGGCTATGTTCATTAAGCTGGATATGGCTAAGGGTTATGACAGGGTTAGATGTTCTTTTTTGCAGAAGATCCTTGTTTCTTTTGGTTTTGGTGAGGAGTGGATCCAATGGGTCATGAGCTGTGTCACGTCTATTTCCTTCTCAGTTTTGATAAATGGAGATCATTATGAACTTTTTGGTGCCTCAAGGGGTTTGCGCCAAGGGGATCCTCTTTCTCCGTATCTTTTTTTGCTTCTTGTGGAAGGCCTTGGATGTTTGTTGAAAAGAAGGGTGGAGCTTGGCATCATTTAGGGTTGGCGATGGGGTGGAGACTTGCCTCCGCAATCTCATTTGCAATTTGTTGATGATATTGCCCTGATGGGGATGGCTACTATTAGGGAAGCTACTAACTTGAGGCAGGTGTTGGACATATATCTTGTTGCTTCAGGATAATTGATTAATGAGAAGTCTTCCATATTCTTCTTCAATATGCCGACCCCCATACAGAGAAGAATTGTTAATATCTTGAGGTTTCAGATAGGGGTTCTCCCTTTGACGTATCTGGGTTTCCCAATTTCTGTTCGCCATCTTCCCAAGGGTTCTTGGCAGAATATTATTGATAAGCTTTGTGCAAAAGTTAATCATTGGACCCACAGATGGTTGTCTTTTGCGGGGTGGGTTCAGCTTCTCAAGTCGGTGGTGTAGGCTCTCCCTACCTACAGATGTATGCTTCAGGTGGCTCCAATGGGTTTTATGAGGGAGTTGGATTCTCTTGAAAGGCAGTTCTTATGGGCAGGAAGTTTGTCATCTTCCAAGTGGAGCCTAGTCAAGTGGGATGTTGTGTGCAGCCCAAAGAATTTTGGTGGTCTTGGTCTTTGATAGTCTGCTTTATCCAGAGTGGCTATGGATGCTAAGCTATTTTGGAGATGGTGTGTGGAACAGGATCAGCCGTGGGCCAGGATATTATCTCATAAGTATTTCCTAGGGATTCCAAGGCAGGATCTCCCTCGTTACCCTCTTGAGGGGAAAGGTTTAGTGATATGGAATACTCTTCAGAAAGGTGCAAAGCTTATCAAGGAAGGTTTATTTTGGATTTGTAGATGGGGAACTGAAGCTCTCTTTTGGTCGGATTCTTGGGATGGATTCCCTCCACTTACTTCTCAGTTCCCCAACCTACTTCCTTTGTGCCAAAGATTTCTCGAGGCTGGCTAGGCTAGGGTGAGTGACTTCAAGTCTATTGCTTCTTTTGGTCAGTTGGAGGTAGCTCATTGGAAGGATCCCACAGAGTGGCCAGATTTGGGACTTGTGGAAGAAAGTGCTGAGCTTCACAAGATTCTTCATAGTAGGAGTTGTAGTTCTCTTTTGGAAGAGGATATTCTTGCTTGGACCCATAATCCTAAGGGGGTTTACTCTGTTTCTTTTGGTTATTAGGTGTTATTGGCTCAGAAGCTAACTGGGGCAGAGGTTCATTGGTGGAAAAGGGTGTGGAATAAACTCTCGTAGCCTAAATGCAACTGCTTTGTTTGGACTTTGGCTTGGAATAGGTGCTTGACTTGGGATAACATTCATAAACAGGGATTTTAAGGACCTTCAATTTGTGTTTTGTGTGGGGGAGTGGAAGAGGATTCTTCGAATTTGTTCTTCTGATGTCCCTTTGTTGTGCAGCTTTGGCATTGGTGGTGGGAGGTGTGGAAGCTTCCTTGTATTCATGCGTGCTCTTTGGTTGAATTCTGGGATAGTATGGGAAGACCTTCTATGGCTTCCTTTTTACAGGAAGTTTAGTTCGTGGGCCCTACCTTCCTGCTTTGGCAAATTTGGCTAGAGCGAAACCGCTGAATTTTTCGTGATCAGAAGTTGGTGGGTCGGCAAGTTTGGATGCGTATGCTAGGAATGGTGTAGGAGTTAGTTTTAGCTAAATGTGATGTGGTTTTCCCCTTGGAGAGAAGTGATGCCAAGTTGGTGGCCTGACTGGGTCTTTAAGAAATTCATTCATCTTTTGTCAGTTCCAGGAACTGTAGGCATGGGAAAAAGAGAGTTCAACAGGTTGGAAGGTGGTTACCTCCTCCCAATGGATTTTTAAAGATCAATACTGATGGTTCTTCTAGGGGAAATCTTGGGCCTGCTGGAATTGGTGGGGTTGGTAGGGACTCAGCTGGGTCGGTGATTTTTTCTGTTCTCTATACATGAGGGGGTGAAGACTGTTAACTTCATGGAGGGTCTGGCGATTCTTCATGCTATTGAGAGGGCCCTTGCTTTGGGATGGAGAAAGGTTATATGCGAAGCTGATTCACAGATTTTGATTAATCTCTTGAATGAGCAAAAGATATCTGATATAAATTAGCAGTTAGCTTCGGTGGTTCAGCGGATTCTTCAGGTTAGTTCTCAGATGGAGGTGGCATCCTTTGTTCACATCCCAAGGGAGTGGAATTGTGCTACCAATTGCTTGGCCAAATGGGCCTCTGAGCATGATAGTGGTTGGAAGGTTGAGGATTGGGATCAGGTTAACCCTGAGCTACATTTGGATTTGGACCAATTCTTGGAGGAGGATAGGAGGATACATGGGGATAGTTGATGTGGTTTTATGTTGTGGGGTTTTCACCTTGTTTTCTGGGGTTGGGTCCCTTGGTTATTATTGTAATGCTCTTTTCTGATTTCTAATAAAGTTTTATACCCCTTTGTTTTCAAAAAAAAAATGGGAGTAACATAATAAGATAAAGAAGCCGCCCTGTACATGTCAAAGTCACAATAAAGAGTAATCCCATCTCAAAGACTTAAGACTCAAATCCACTATGGCGGCCCAAAAGAGGCTGGAAATATACACAAGAAGGAAAAAATCAGACTTACCAGTGCTGCCATAGACTTCTAGAAATTCTTTCTTCACATGTGTTTGCCAGTGCAAGGCTAAAACTCTTCATATGGCGGCCATAACAGAGGGTAAATCACAATGAAGCCATGGCATCCAAGGAATACAAGAACAAGAGAATGATAAAATATGTCAGAGAAAATGAGTCACAGTCGTGGTTTTGAGGCCCAAAAATGTATTAAAATGATTGAAGGGACTCATATTTATAATAAAATAAACTTCATCTTACATTTTCTATTCATAATCTTCAAAGAAATCATCAAAATCAATATAAATGGTGCATGGTCGAGCTTCAAACCCCAGGTCAGCGACCAACTTCTTCATGAAGCTCCTCCAAAGTCAAATGAACATAATGATTTTATGGTTCCTCATCTTTCTTTTTGCATGGTTCGATGGTTTCTTCTTTTTGACTATCTTTTGAGAGGAAAAATCATTATGTTCTATTTACTCCTGTGGCCATGACTTCAAGTCAAATCTCCTAGCAATAATATGGTCAACCCTATCAAATATGAGACTTTATGCTAAATATTGTGGCAGATTATTAAATCATTGACAAATATTGTCAAAGCATGTTAAGGACTGATTATTTGTGAGTTGCAAAATAATAATGGAGAGGAGTCATAAGGGGAGATTTATTTTTTGCAGGACATATACTTTATTATTTTTCCCCTTATTGTTTTGTAAAGTTGTATTTGGAAGTTATTAAATGCAATTTTATTAATTGCTTTTCAATAATCTTTTAAATCAACTATTGTAAAATGGGAAAAATACTAAAAATTTTTTTCGCTCATGCACATGTGGAATTGATAGTGAGCCTCAAGTTTAGTTCCAACACCAATTTTGATGATTAATGCAAAAATGGAGTTTCAGTTATCATGGGCGAGTTGATTAAAGCAAGGTGGATTTTGCATGTTTTGGCCCATATCTTCAGATTTCCAGTTCTGTTTGAGTTATAAATCAGTTATACACATTGTGACTGCGAGTTTGAGACTGAGTTCACTCATTTTTGCATGAGTTTGAGCCTTCTTTTTAGGGATTTTTGCTTTTGCTTAGATTTCACCTTGGAATTATCATTTTCTCATGAAAATTGACTTTCAGTTACATGTTCATGCACTTTGAAGTGCATTCTCATTGTATATATTGAAAAAAGTTTATCTTTTTTCCTCTAGTTCTTATTTTTCAGCCTTTGCATTCTGCAAAGTGAATCATCTTGTAACTCAAATTTATTTACAGATTAATACAACAGCAGGTTTACAGGTTCAAATTGTGTTATTTAGCAGAAGATTAATTTATTTTCCAGCATTTTCAAAAATTTTCCTTCAAGATTTCAGGCATCGTTATTGTGTAGGATTTGATCGAAGGATTATTGTGTTTTCAGTTTGGAAACCTTTGGTTTTTTTGTCTCTTTCATAAGTATCTGTATGCAGTTTAATTTAAATTCACTAGTTATACACTGTGCATGTATTGATTAACCAGTTCAGTCGTGAAAACTAGGTTTTCCCTCAAAGATTGTGTTAAATCAAAGCTTATGTTTAAAGCATTCAAGTGATTAGATTATCAAATCAGGTTGTGTAGATTGAAGTACTGAGAAGTTTATTGTGAATCACAGTTGCAAATCTTTGTCAATTAGGTGCATCACCATTAATTTACAGTTTTACGTGCATTTTTACATACTTCTATCCCTTTTCCAACAGATTACCAGTTATTAATTTAAGAATTATATAGGAAGCTGACCTAGAATCTGGAGGTTCAATCTCGTTATAGGTCACCCACAACTTGAGTTTGGTCCAATGTTTCAACAGATTGCTGAATTTAGTTATTCAAGCATTCGGGTGCAATCTATTTGACAAAAAATTTATTAATATTTCAATTCTAATAAATAAATAAAATAGTTTTACTTTTATATTTAACCATTTTTTAACTTGATAAGTTTATTATTTGTTATTAATTTTTTAAATTATTATGTTTATTAATATTTGAATTTTGATATATTTTGACTTTCCATTGAGTTTATTTTATTTTAGTTTTAAATTTAGATTTAAGTTTGAAATGTATTTTATTATTCGTCTTTTTATGAAATTATAATAATAATTATAAATTTGTTAGAATTAATTTAATTTATAACTATTTATCTTATTAAAACTTTAATTATTGTAGAATAATTCTATTTGGGATTTTTGTTATTATTTTATATAATAAAATGAATTTCAAACTTAAAAGAGATAAAAAGAAATATAAAGATAGAGAGAGACAAAGATATAAAGAGACCTCTCTCTCTTTCTCTTCCAATATCTCTCTCTATATATCTCCATGTACCTCTCTCTATATATATCTCCCTCTCTACCTCTCTCCATATATAACTTCCTATCTATATCTTTATATCCCTCCATCTCTCCCTCTCTCATTCTCATCCTCTCTTTATATCCCCCTCTTTCTATTTCTATTTCTCTTTCTCCCTCTCTATCTCTCTCCCTATATTTATCTCCTCACCTCTCCTTACATCTCTATCTCTCTTTCCCCTCTATCTTTCCCACTATATATATCTCTACATCTCTCCCTCTTTCTATCCATATATGTCCCTCTCTCCCTACAACTGTCTCTTTCTATATCTCTCAACTTCTCTATCTTCTCTCTATTTCTCTCCCTCTTTCCTTCCCTCTCTATATATTTATATATATCTTTCCCTCTATATCTATCTCAATATCTCTCTCACTCAGACACAGACACTCCTTGTTTCTCCTTCTCTATCTCTATATCTCTTTCACTCACACACACACACACACTCATTGTTTCGCCCTCCCTATCTCTATCTCTATCTCTATCTCTCTCCCCCCTCTCTCTATCTCTCCCTCCCTCTCTCTATTAATTGTCTTTTTCACCTCCTTTATCTCTCACTCTTACCCCCTTTATTTCTATCTTCCCATCTCTCCCTCTTCCTCTCCATTTATATCCCATTATCTCTCTCTCCCTCTCATTTACTCCATCTCTCCCTCCATCTCTCCTACTCTCTCCTTATATATATCCCTCTCTACCTCTCTCTATATCACTTCCTATATCTTTATATTTTTCTCTTAATCTTCCCCTCTTTCATTGTCTCCCTCTTTCTATCTCTATATCTCCCTCTCCCTCTCCCTCTCCCTCTCTTCTTCCATCTCTTCCTTTATATATTTATCTTGTTGTCTTTGTCTTTGTCTCTCTCACCCTTTCTATCTTTCCCAAGTTATATTTATCTCTCTATCTCTCCTTTATAAATTCCTATCTCTCCCTCTCTCCCTCTCCCTATTACTTCCTCTTTCTACATCTCTCTACTTCTCTTTCCTATATCCATTTCTCTCCTATTTGCCTCCCTCTCTATCTATTCTAGCTCTCTCCACATCTATCTCTTACTTATACACACACACTCTCTCTCCTTGTTTCTCCCTCCTTATCTCTTGCTCTATCTCTATCTCTCCATATTTCTCTTTGTCTCTATCTCATTATCTATCCACCTCTCTCTACCCGTATATCTTTCCCTCTCTCTACCCCACTCTATATATCACTTCCTATCTCTATCTTTATATTTATATCTCCCTCTCTCTCACACTCTCCCTCTCTCCCCCTCTCTATATATTTATCTCTTCCATATCTATCAATCCCTTTGTCCTATCTCTTTATGTCTCCCCTTCCTTCTCTCCATATCCCTCTCTCTCTCTCTCTCTCTCTCTCTCTCTCTCTCCCCCTATATCTCTCCCTCTCTCCCTATTGCAAACATAACACAAGCCTATTGGTAATGAATCCTTATTATCTTCCTGATTCAAAGGTTTTGTTTTAGTTGTGTTGGGATCCCTATAAGCAGATGCATAGTTGATTTGAAGCTATCCTCTCTATATATTTATCTCTTCCATATCCATCAATCCCTTTGTCCTATCTCTTTATCTCTCTCCCTCCTTCTCTCCATATCCCTCTATCCCTCTATCCCCCCCTCTCCCCCCCGCCCCACGTCCCCTCTCTCTCTCTCTTCCCCCTATATCTCTCCCTCTCTCCCTATTGCAAACATAACACAAGCCTATTGGTAATGAATCCTTATTATCTCCCTGATTCAAAGGTTTTGTTTTAGTTGTATTGGGATCCCTATAAGCAGATGCATAGTTGATTTGAAGCTATCACTTCTCCATTGAAACCGTTGTTGCACAAACATCATTTTCTATGTATGTAAAAAATAGACCCAAAAATTCCCCAATTGACCTTCCACACTTCTTCGGTGTACCCATTGCACACCAAGGTGTGATTGCTAGTTGTTATTCTATTATTATTATTTTTGTTATCATATTATTATATTTTTATTATCTTATCTTTATCCTCCTTCTTTGATTTTTTATTATATTATTATCTTATCTGATCATCGCTTTTTGATTTTATGTAGGAACATAATGAATGTCGTTTAATATCAAATGTATAATAGCATAAATAGCTATTAAGTTAGCTCCCATTAATTAATAAAAAAGACAAAAATCCATTATTTTAATTAAAAATAAATAAAATTTTAAATAGTACGGAAGAATACTCTCACATGACATGATTGATCTAATATGATGAATGCAAGATCTTCAATGTAAGGTAAATATAAAAATTATAAATTAATAATTAAAATAATACATAGAAAAGATAAACCTAAGATAAGAATAAGATTGAATATATAGATAAATAAAAATGTAAAAATAAAGAAAGATTGGATAAGACAAAACTGCATACTACATGTACATGATGCTTAGGGCTTAAATTTGATGGCCGTATGACCGTATTTAGAGATTTTTGCAGTAAAATACAATCAAAATTTTAAGAAGATTGTATTAGATGAAAGGAGAGATTTTGGATAGACAGTCAAAATTTATATAGAATTATAATGATATATATATTTGATTTATATATAATTTTACTTACACTAAAATATATCATAATATATATTTTAAGGGCAACTTTGAATAGATAACCGTCATTAAAAAATTTGTTGATAGGTAAGGTCGACCATCAAATTTAAGCCCTCATATTGATGCTATATAATTGTAGGAATCTATTCCCACAAAATAGGCCCAAAACTGAATGGGAGTTGGCATGGGTGCAAATTTCACCGTTGAAAAAAAAGGCTTAGAAGACTTAATTTAAAAATCTCATCTAATTTCTAAACTTAAACTAAACTTGCTTTATTGTCAACACGTCAGCTAAAGAGCGTCAAGCTGGTTGACTAAAATACCACGTAGGCAGTATCTTTTAAGGCGGGAGAAATGAATGAAATATCTGAAGTAAGCGCAGAGGATAAATTGCCCATTTCATTCTGTTCTGGAAGAAAAAGGAAAAATAATGGAGGAAAATAGGTATCCTGCATTCCCATTCAAACCCTATTCGATTCAGATTGATTTCATGAACGCCCTTTACAATGCTCTGGACAAAGGAGGCGTCGCCATTCTTGAAAGCCCCACTGGTCTGTAAATAAATTTTGTTTCCCCATTCGCATTTAAAATTTCCTTCACATTTCAACAAATTCTATTGTTCTGGAACTCTGGGGATTGAATTTTACTATTTATGCATATTAGAGGTTTCTTTTTGTTTTAGATAAAATTTCTAGCTGAGACATGGGAATAGGATTTGAAAACTTTCCCACTGTGGAATGTCCTTCAGCTTAGATGATACAACAGGGGGGCATGTCTCGTGTCTAATTAATTTAGACTTTCTACCTGGCCTTGTTTGTTGGGTTAGCATCACCCAGAATTGGATGGGGGCAGTTTCCTCCATAAAACTGATTTAAAAAATGTTAAGCTGTGGAAACTCCAAATATATAAAATATTGTCTGTTACTTTAGATGCTGCCATTTATTTATTCATTGGCTAGTTTTTCATAAGATTTTCAAAAGTTAGATTCTGCAGTTTAGTAAATTCTCAAAGAACTAGCATTCTTATTTCTAATGTAAATTGGACACAAAATGAATTGGAGTTTTACCTCTAAAACTTGTACAAAAAACAAAATGAAATGCTAATATTAAAATTTATAAATGTTGAGGCAGAATCTACGTTTTCTCCCAAAGATGAGTCCATGATCCCCTAGTACTTATATTTATATTTAAAAAAAATACTAGCTATGTATTCCAGACTTCGTGATAAACTTTGCATCCCTTAAAATTTTCCCTGGTTTTTGCATTTTAATGAGGTGATTCTTTATGAGATCCGCATCTCTAACTTGGTAATCCACATGCTTTTTCAAAAGAACAACAACAAAGCTTTGGCAACCATTATTTGTTCATGCAGAATGGTGGTCTACCATCAATTGCTGGAACCTGCACCCCTCTGCTTCCATAGTCAAGAAAATAACTAGGTGGTGTTAGAGGAAAGACTCAACTGGAGTAGAAGGGTGCAAACTTTGGCATTAATGTGGGTATTGCACTCTATAGTATCTTGAGATTTCTCTTCAGATATATGCAATAAATGAATTGGTTTGTGTTTGATCTCAGGGAAAGCCCTGGACTATTTTAAAGAGAATAGTTGAAACTCGTTTGGTCCTGAATACAGCTTATTATCTTTAGCCCAAATATATTGGTCAATGCAATTTGGACCTCAGTCAATCTATGATAAATGTCGCTTATTATTTTTTGCATAGCACCTTATGGTGATCTTATCAGAAATGGAATGGCGGGGGGTCCTGATGTTCCACAATCCATTTTCTTAGAAAACCACTTTTTTTAGCTGTTTCTGGCCAGTAACAAATGCTGCACGAAGTAATTCTCTTCATTTTCTAATAAAGATTCAACATCTGTCCTGTCACACCGATATTTCAATTGAGAGGGGCTTTTGTTCAATTGGTCTCCTGTTGCAGTGTTATACAGGTTTTCTGCTTTACATTTTTTATTTTATATTGGGGCTTTATTTGATCTTGTGAAACTGAAAGTATTCAGCAATTAAGTTTGTTGTCTGGTGTGGGTATTATTTATTGTTTTGTTAACTCTCAACAATTAATCTGAATATCATGTATCTTTGTATTTGTAGAATTAAATGATTAGTAATTTACTTTGTATCACGATAGTCAAATATATCAATGCTTGCACACGTATAAAAATTCCTAAAACATTTTTTATTGCTAAAACCTTAGAAATCCATTTCTAGGTTCAAACTTGTCTCTGATTTGTTTGATTTTTCCCATTTTGATAGTTTAGCACGTTGTTGAGTGGGCCATGACCATTGTTGATTAAACTAATGCTTTCAATCTTCTCCTTGCTGTTGTCAGGCACAGGGAAAACCCTGAGCTTAATCTGCAGTGCACTGCAATGGCTACTCGACCAAAAATTGCATTCTGGATTAAAGCACATGACTGAAAAACCGTCTGTCAATGAAGATGAACCAGACTGGATGAGAGATTTTGTTGCAAAGAAAGAGGAGAAGCAGACCAAGGCTACTGCAGAGAAAAATGAGAAATGTAAAGTCTTTACGGGTAGTCATAAATTGCCTACAGTTTTCCCCAGAGAAAAGGCTCTGGCAGAGAATGAAATAGCCAGAAAAAGTGTTAAAATGGTCTCTAATCCATCTGAAAACTCTGAAGATGAAGCAGAGTTTTTGATTGATGACTATGAGAGTGATGAGGATTCTGGCCGTGGCAATAATGTGAAAAGGAAGCCTGGTTTTGTGTCTTCAAGCAGCGATGAAGAGTCAGGAGATGATGATGTAGAGGAGGAGCACTTAAAGGTTTTCTTTTGTAGTCGGACTCATTCACAGCTGTCACAGTTTGTCAAAGAGCTTCAGCGCACAACTTTTGGATCTTCCTTGAAAGTTGCCTGTCTGGGCTCCAGGAAAACATTATGCATTAATTCAGGTGTTGCCTTCTGATAATTTTCTAAGAACAAGTAAAGATCTTAGCACTATAGTCATGCACCTCAATAATTGTTTCCGTTCAAGCCAGCATGAGTTTCAGTCTTTTGCATTTCATGGAAAACAAAGGCACTTCATATGACCTTCCTATGATGTTCTTTAAGAATCTTGACAATATAATTACAAAACTTAATAATTCTCCTTTATCATCTAAATTATCTCTGAACTTTTAACTGAAGAAAAGAGTACTTTCACTCTTTTCGCAGGTAGTTCGATGCTGCCTGGGAAATTACTATAACTAAGAGCAACTGGGGTAATGCTTAGTTCCACAATTGGGACAATAGCTTTGATAGCTGCTCTGAAGATAAATGAAAATTTGCTGTAATGGTGCTTCAACCTTTAATGCCATTAAATACTTCCCATGAAATCTTAAAAACCTTCAACATTTGTGTTATTTATATTATATGAGTGAAAATTTACATTCAAGCTAGATCATCATCAAGTTTCTTTATGCCAAAATTCAATGAAGCAAACACTATATGTCCGTTCAATCATAAAACAACTTCATCTTGGCCTCTCATCAATAACAGGCCTTGCTTTAATGAGGCAATTATCTTTTAAAAGAAAAGAAGCTTTGCTTTTTAATATTTGATAAATGCTGCAGAATTACAATGCTAAGTTAATTAATGTATTTATGACAGTTGAAAATTAGGTTTTCTGTGGTCGTGTATTATGAGTAAAAACTCATAAGCAGTTCAATATGGTTTACCCCGGTCACTGGATTTTAATATTAATTGTCTATTTTCTTTTGCATATTTTTTGCACATCTTGCATGATTATTTATTGAATTTCTTTTTCGTCTCTATTTCCATATCCTCTCATTTTGGGCTATTTGGAGTCCTTATAACAAATTTGCTAGTTTGTTTGGAAGAGTGTAAGTTACTATGTTGATCAGCTTATTTATCATGGCTATCACTTGCAATGAAGATGTTAATGGTTAGACAACAAGGTTACACGAACACCTCTAGAGTGCTTAGATGAAGACTTAAATTAAACACTTGTGTGTAATTACAACAAGCATTATGAGAACTTAAAAATTTAAAATGCATTCTCAAGATGCTCAAGGGTCTTTTGATTGTGCAGAAGTTGGATATTAATGTGTTATTTAATATTTAACCATTCTCTAAGGATGAGGCATGTTAAATTGGAACACTTTTGATGAGTCCAAGATAGGTTAGCTAGTGGTGCTTTAGCAATGATTTGGGGCATATACACAAATGATTTTTTAAAATTTTGTACTGTTTACTATAGTTAAGAGTCCTTTAATATTGATAGTGTTATAATTGGCCTGCCTGGTTTATTGGATGGTCAGGTTAAAGTTTGTTCTTCTTGAGGCATGCAGGGCATAAAAAATGTGCTTTTTGCCATGCACAAGCTCAATACGTTCAATTATGAAGGAAGCTTATGATATGCTCATAGATTATTTCTCAACAATATTTGTTGCATCATAAATCAATAACAACATTGGTGTATTTCTAAAATTTAGGTTTAAATAGCAGAAGAGTGCTCTTTTTCAGTATTTGGGCAGCACCATATTCCCAAATATTTATAGTTCAGCCTATGCATTTAGTATCTTAGCTGTTTAATTGTTGAAAGTTCAAACTAGTTAGTTTCTCAGGAAGAAAATGGACCTCAGGTACACACCATTGATATCAAACTAGCAATTACATCTCAGATTGTAAGCATTGACACACTTTATAACGTCTTTCGTTTGCACACCTGTGAGGAAGTTGAATTGCAATGCTGTATTACGTAAATAATGAATAAGTTATATAGCATTTACTGGAAAAGGGTATTGCTGTGGGCACATTCAATTACAGAACAATACTAGGACAAGCACCACCATCTGAACAAAGTATAAGTGTTTGAACGATTCAAAAGAACAGTTTGTCCCCTTCTTATTCTTTACTTGTTACTACATGATTCCTCACCTAGTTATTATGATTCATGAATATCATTACACACAATTCATTACGATTTCAGCTGAAACTTAACCTTTTAGAAAACAATAAAAGTAAAAAATGTTGCCCGAAGCAAAAAATTGGGAACAAACAAGTAAAATTAAAGAGCAATAGACCTTAGATGGATCCTCAACGACATGAACTGATACTCTGGAGATTTCAAAATAAAAAGAAATGAAGGAATTGGAGCTGACACTGAGTTTTTAGAAGTAGTGTCTCTTTCGAAATGGAGAGTGTCAGGGATGTAAAAAGCTAGACTTCCGTCATTTGAAGGTCAAACATTTGCTGGCTAGTTTAATAAACAATATTAAGCAAATGCTGACCAAATCCTCATATTAATAGAGAAAATGATACATTTGATAACTAGGAAATTCAGCAATTGAGAAGAATACTCAACAACCCGAGTCTTCTAGAATGTTTACCTCTGCCAAATTACGCTCACCCAGCTTGCAACCATTCCGTCATGTACAACCATACTCTATCACTCTTACCACTTGCTAATTCTTGTATTCTCTATCCAAAGGGAGGAGGCGATGGTCTCCTCCATGGAGTAGGACTCTGCTATCCACCAGTCATACAAAAATGTGACAGCCCCAGACATTATGAAACCTTGCAGAAGAGAGGTCAGAGGCTTTCCCCAACAACATGCAAAAAAGGTCCATAAACAGATCTGGCTTCCCTGCAAAAAAAGAAAATGTATTTGTCATCAAAATTGGGCACTCACCAAAATTAGCTTCACAACAGAAGAAATAGTGAGTAGACTGGTTACTTAAGAAAAGAGCACTCAGCTGCCATTTTATAGATGCTCTCCAAGGATCTGGTACTCTTAAAGCATGGATCTAGGAAGATTGGAAGCCTGTGAGTACAATGGAGACATTGATGATGCCTAAACGCTATTTTCTCAAAAATTTTGCCACCACACAGGAAACAAAGAAAATCTTTCAAGGAATACAGTGGTTTTTGAACAAATCATGCTTCATTATGAAACACTGGGTTCCTATTTTCAGCCTTAAGGAAGAACTCCCAAGTATAACACCTGTTTGAATCTGTTTACCACTTCTTTGAAGTGAATATTGGCAAGAAAATGTGCTCCAGAAAATCATTTCTACCATTGGAGAGTCATCACATCCTTGATGATGGCAAGAAATATAGGTGTGTTACATGCTCAGATATGTGTCAATCTAGATCTGGGCAAACCATTACCAGACAGTGTGAGAATGGAAACAGCCCTTGGATTGTGAGAACATTACATTTCATTGCAGAATATGCCAAGAGTATGAGCACCTTGGCCAAGCCTGTCAAATAGTGGAGGCCACCAGCAATTCTGAGTTAAGAAACATGTACATGAGCAGCTCTGTTCAAAATCCAAATCAGTTGTTTTACGAAGCTCAACTAGCTAACAAAGTCATGTTTAAAAAACTAAAGGAAAAACAAAAGGCCTCACTAAATCTGACAATAAGGAAGAAAACAAGACACAACCCTCCTCCCCCTTCCCCGCCGCCCTCCCCCCAAAAAAAAAGAGTCCAATTGGCAGCTAGTTGAAGACTCAAGTACATCCAAAGCCCCCCAGATATGAACTCCCAAAGTCCATCATCTGAGGAGGTCTATTGCCCTGTTATCTTGAGATATCCAATCTAGATCAGCCTTATACATGATCATTATGCCAGGGAAAATTAAGGGGAGAGGTGCCCCCAATAAACATTGCGTACTTCACAGCGAAAGTTCAGAACACAAATTGGACAATACTCCTACAGGAGTCTACCAAATCAACAAACTTTTAGAGGATAAAGTTCCATTCCTTTTGGGGAAACAAGCTTATACATTATTGCAACCAAACAAAGATAGCAATTCTTTGGAACTCCCAAATGTATGAACCTGTTTCTTATGCTTCACATTGCAGTGGATTCCTAGTATTTTCAATTTGTTAGAACTCAAGATGCCTTTCTACATTGTCAATACATATATGATATGTCTCCTCAAAGCATCCATAGAATAACACAAATCAACAACCTCAAGAAATGGTCCCTAACAAATTTGGGTTTGCGGCTGACTCTCTTGGGAGATTTCAAATCTATGAAAACTCTATATGAAAAAAAGGAGGTATTCATTTCAATAAACAAGTTGTTGACTCTTTGATGGAGTAGATTGTGGATATAGTTATGATAGATATGAATTTGGGAAATGGGTCCTTTGCATGGACAAACGAGGGGTTAGGCAAGCCCCATATTACTGAGGGACTTGGCAAAGGTGGATACAACCAGTCCTTTGCTCAGATATTAGAGTTCAGACATCAACACTATCCAATCATAAGCCTGTTATGCTATCTATCAACCCCACTGGACCCTGTTCAAGGACTCAGTTCAAAATCGAATCAATGTAGCTCACTGACAAAGGCTTCCATGCTAAGTTCCTGAATGGTGGACAACTGCCCGATTCATTCCTGTATATCCTATGTATTGATTTTCACAAAAGCTTGACTTCCTATGTCATAAAATAGTCAAGTGGAGCTACACTGACTTTGGCAACATATTTGACAAAAGCAAATGAGTTTTGGATGGATTGCCTTATCATTTGGTCTATTGTTTCTTGTCCCTAATTGCAGCCCTTTGGATTCGATATATTATATGTTCCGAGAAAGCCTTCATAACAGTTCGGGAGGAGTTGGAACAAGTTAAAAAGGCTGGGTGATTACATTTGATCTGTGATTTCCATTACAGCCACTGCTGTTCATGATGTGAGCTGCCATATTCATTTTGGTACAGGTCGTACTGTTTAAAGAAACTGATAATTCATATTTGATTTCAATCTGCATTTTGGTGGTTGCGTGATCACTTTGGTTGCTGCATCTCATGTTGTGGAGGCTATACCCCTGTTGTGATGTCATATCGCAGGTGATACGCTTGTTATTTTCCAGCTAACCGCACCTTAACAAAGGGCTGTACTTAATTGATTTTGGTTGCAGGATTACTTCTGATATTTATTAGCATTTCTAGTCCTTCATATTGCAGTTATTGGAGATTAATTGTAACTTGTTGCCGCTGGTTATCATATGAAGTTATCTTTAGTCGGTCATCATTTCTAGCACTGCTTGGTTATGTTTACCTTGTAAATTTCTGTGTGGTTCTCTGCCAGAAATCATAGAAGTTGTAGTAGATTCCATTTGTAGACTTGGAAGACATAACTGCTAGATAGTTTTGCATTAATATTGTAAGTGGATTCTGGAAGGTTTACTGCCAGATCCCTCATTGATGTTTATCCGAGTTCCAGTATGCAGGGACAAGGGGACTGTTATATGTGTATATATACCATAAATGATAATGACACAAATTGTATAAAATTAAATAATAAATACAGATTTGAGAATACACTACAGTGCTACACAATTAAACAATTCTAATTGTCAAATCATAAATGTAATCATTTGAATATCATAGTAGCTGAAAGTTGGAATCCATTACAAATGAGCTGAAAGTTCAAAGTATCAACTTGAGTCTAGAAGTGACAAGATCCATCACGTTGAGATGAAAATAATAACACAGAAAAAGTTGTTGCAGTCAACAAGATCCGTTTACCTTCCTTGAATCATTCATTGCAGGCTTCTATATGTGCTCTTAACAAACTTTCATTGAAAATACAGAACCAGCAACACAATTGCTAGACCCACCTGGGTAGAGGACAAACTACCACAAAGCTGTCCAATAGCAATCAATAGCCTAGAGAAGAGAAAAAAGGTGGAGTGTACGGGTCTTGATAGAGATATCACAGATATAAGATATATAAAGGATTTCAGGTAAGGCATATGGGACAGCTCCCTAAATATTGATGCAGCTGTGCCATATGTTACCACTTGGTCGGATACATTTCAGAAAGTGGAATTTGATGATTAATAACTATCATAATTAGTACATTTACATTGTTAAAACCAAATAACAATTAATGGACCACTTACAGCACACTGTTGAGATCAGAAATTCAACAGAACTGATGACCAGCACTGGATCTCTGTCTGTCTGTGGCTATGAGTTCATTTATCTCATCTGTTATTGTTTTCTGCTCCAGCTTGTCTCTGATGGCTATAACCTTGATATAAATCAAATTCAAATAATCAATGTGCATGTGTGTATATCAATTCATTGTATATATGCATGGATATGTGTAGGCATGCATATATCTACATATATACACAGATTAATGTGTCTACATATATATCAATCAATTCATTGTACATATGCAGATTAACATGTGAATTTATTATACACACGCTAATTTGTATATAATGAACTTATATATATGTGCACACACATTAATGATTAATCTGTATATATATACCAATTAATGTGTGTATATGTATAAATCCATTATATATAAACATGTGCACACATTAATCTGTATATATATACACACATTAATGAACTTATATATATGTGCACACACATTAATGATTAATCTGTATATATATACCAATTAATGTGTGTATATGTATAAATGATAAATCCATTATATATAAACATGTGCACACATTAATCTGTATATATATACACACATTAATCGGTATATATATAATGAATTAATATATAATGTGTATACATGTACAGATTAATGTGTGTGTATATAATAAATTTATATATATAATGTATGTATACACAGATTAATGTGTGTGTGTATATAATGAATATATTTATATACATAGATTAATGTGCGGGTATATATATTATATATATACATACAGAATTTGATTTATATCAAGTTTATAGTCATAAGAGACAAGCTGAAGCATAAAACAATAACAGATGAATGACCAAGGAATTTGTAGTTATGTGTGCCTACACACACATGTATGTACACTTGCACACACATACTTTATATATATATACGTGTATGCATATGTATGTGCGTATACATATACACACACAAGTACAAGTTCCTCAGTCATTCATCTGTTATTGTTTCATGCTTCAGCTTGTCTCTTATGGCTATACCCTTGATCTGAATCAATTTCAAATATATATACACATATGAGTTCTTCAGTCATTCATCTGTTATTGGTTTATGTTTCAGCTTGTCTCTTATGGCCATACACGACATAATTTAAATTCAAATGAATTAATGCTGCGTCATCAGTTTATGTGTTATGGTTACATCTTTAAAGTTGCATTTTTGTTTTCCATTGCTGGCAGATGTTTTAAAGCTGGGAGATTCAACTCGGATCAATGAGCGTTGCTTGGAACTGCAGAAGAATAAAAGCTGTGGAAGATCCAGTAACAAGGTGGTAGCAAGTGTCCCCTTTTCATAATGTACTGAATCTTTTCCCTGACATAAGACTTTCTTCTATATTTTGAAATTTTATATTGATGTGAACTTTTTACCTGCTCTAAGGCTTTTCTCATTGCAGTATAGAATCCTAAGTTTCTATGAATTGTTTTTATATGAACTCCACTATCATTGAGTACTCTATTAAATTTGCAATGCCTATTGATAATTATTGTGATTGTTCTATATGGTGGTCATTCATTTTACTTTCTTTCACTAAACGAAAATATTCTAATATTTTCAGTCAAAGCCAATTAAAAATTTATGAAATGCAGGGTATTCAGTCTCAGTTATCTTCGTGTAAGCTATAGTTCATTGGATGGTTCAGAATTAAGAACATATGTACAAAATTTAACTAATTACTTTGTACATTACAGTTTTGACAATCAAGAAACTAAGTGTCATGAGGAGGTGCAAGAACAGCACAACTGCCCATAAACCATTATTTACTTCAAATTGTTTTAGATTGTAGAAGAAGGCCCTGAAGACTGTCGTTATTTATATACATATATAAACAAGTATTGAGATCAAGCAATTAGCAGTCAAGCTACCACTGGTTGCTCAAGCTTCTGTGTTTAAGAATTGATGAATTATTTCAAGTTGATGTTGCAAGTGCTCCATGATGATTTTGTGTCAAGTATTCTGGAACTTAAAGAGCCGAACCATGTAAGGATCATATACCTTGATTACTAGCAGTTGGTGAAGAATAGGATGTTAGGAACTACTGTTCTGATATCTGTATTAGGTATTAGTTAGTGTTGGTTTGGGTACATATAATTTGTAAGTTGCCCCATTTGCTAAATTAGATTAAAAGTACTTATCTCTTATGTATGGAGTAGCAGTAGTTGTCTTCAGTTAGACTCTTTATATTGTATTTATCCCACGTGTATGGGGTAGTAGTAGTTGTCTTTAGTTAGACTCTATATGTTGCATAGTTACTGGGAGACGCAAGGTACTGGTATTGGTATGGGGACGGGGATGCCAATCAAGTTAGGGTACGTGAGTTAAATGAATAAGGAGATGGCTATTTTATAGGTAAATGATTCACCAGAAATTTTGGGTATGGGGACTAATACGTTGTCTATGTTCCCATAATGGAGAATCCCGGCAACTATAATATGTTGTAATGACCCAACAAGTGTAAGACATCTTGAATATATATATTTGGAGCTGCTGCTCTATTGGAGGATTGCCCCCTCGAAGTGGTGCTGCGAACATTAAAATATTCTAATTTCTGTTTTATCTGTGCATTCCATCTGATTGAGATTTGTTATTGCATATTATATTTTGTAGGGTCTTATTTATCTTTGCAGGTTCCTTCCAAGTGGTATCATAGCTCTTTCTTGGTCCCCTTCTTGGCAATTCACAATCTCTCTTTTCGGAACTTGGTGCACTCAAGCACCTGTGATAGGACAAGAGCCTATTGTAGGATCGAGTGAAACTCCTGACTGATTAAGTGAGGGAAGTACTTGGGCATAAAATCAGCCCAAAAACTCATTGTGAGGACTGAAATATTTTCCCTTAATTTTTTTGAAATTTAACAGAACAATATTAGCACAAACACCATTGATTAGTGTTAGTTCCAAAGATAACCAGCTTGGAAAGTAACCCTTCACCAAGACTGTTCACCAAGATCCCAATGCGGGCGTGGTGATAGCATATGGTGCCAGGGATTGTTAGCAATTAGAAATAAATGCAAAGTTACTAGGTGGCTAGCCGATCATGAATGAAAAGTAATTCTTGAAATACAAGTAGGCGGATAACCGACCATAAGCTTGACCATTTATTCAGTGGGAGCAATATTAATTACAAATTATAAGGCAGCAAGCCAACCATGAATCTGCTCTACCACTTATTCAGTGGGGGGAATTATTAAACTTAAATGTGCTGAAAGTAAAATGCTTCAACACATATCCAATGGGAGCCAAAAACAAAACTAAATTGCAGCAATAAATAAACAGCTGTTAGTACTACTAACCAGCTTTACAAAGATAGAGTTTTTAGCTGCAAATACATAGAATTATGCTTCCAAAACCACCAAGAGTTAAGAGTATAAATCTCTAACTATTACAATATGGGAACGATATAAAATTGAGCTCAAATCAGCAGTATAACAAAATTCAACAAGTCTGATTAGAAACAACAAGTATAGAAAATCAGACTAGCAAGTCCAAAATTTACCAAAATGCTCATATCTCTCTCCAAACAGCTCCGACAAAGATGAAACTGAATGCAAATGAAAGCTATGAGCTGGGCAATCAAGTACCAAATGAGCAACCATCCAAATATCTCTGGATTATTTATGCACGCTTTCCAAAGCAGCCATAGTGAAACCCCAATCTCCAAGAAGGGGCGACCAGCTCTAAAAATTCAAAGACACCACCAAAAATTCCGAAACCTTGTGCAAAGGGGCGCCCAAGCAAGGGAAGAACATAGAGCCAATACTCAGAATGAAAGAAAATTTGTCCATTGAGTTACAAATGAAAACATGCTACAGCCATACTCGAACCAGCAATATTAAAATCAGATTATACAATAGCAATCTGAATTCGGAAATCAAGAATAAACTCAATCTGCACTCCTAGATGAAGCACAGTCTTCAGAATCCAGTTACATACTGTCTTGCAAGTACAAAACTAAATGGATGGAGCTAGGAGTTATGCGTTCCTTGAAGCGAGAGCTCTGAATTCATTTCAGCAGCATTTCAATACAATCAACAATGGATGCTAAATGAATGAGCAAAACTTCATATAAATAACATTTTGTGATGACCTTTCAACTTCCATCTTTTCCCTCCAAGAAGGGACGCCCAAAACATTTTTGAATTGTTTTACTTTTAAAATATAATTTATTCTCCCTCTTCTAGGCGTCCAAGGCACATGAGCACTTAATAAACATTATAAAATATTTAATTACCTCACATGAGGTGTCCACCCTCAAAGCCCACCTTTTAAAACAACCTTAAGTCATTTTGTTAGGCTAAGGTCCCAAAATGATATTAAAATATTAAAATGACTTAAGTTATCCAATTTGCTCAACAAGCTCAAAGTGCCTAAGGCTCATATTATCAAAACTGCTTGCCTGAAGTAGAACTGCACTACAAAAACTAAACTGCTGCCAAACATAGCATTGCCCGAAATAGAAAGATGACTGGAGATGACTGAGCTACTGCTAGGATGACATTGCCATAAATAGAACTTACTAAAAATAGCAAATTGCTATAAATAGTAAGTGTTCGCAAACACCTTTTGAGTACAAACCAAGCAATCGTCATGACTTACTAAAAATAGTAAGTGCCCGGAAAGGTTGTTAGATGGAAATGCATGTTATACCATTATGAAGTTCTCTGAAAACTCCAAAAAACCTAGAAACCATTCTCACATGCAAAGTATCTACTAGAAATGCATGTCATTTTCTTGTCATGCATGTTACCTTATCCTGAAGCTCTCCAAAAACCCAGAAAGCTCCACCAGACATGCATCAAAAACTCTCACATGCAAACCTTCAAAACCTCCTATAAAATAGGAAGCCCTAATTTCCATTTCTGACTAGCCTACGGGCCTCTGAAAATAGGCTATCAACCACAAAAGAGCGTATGGCTAAAATGGGGACATTACAAGGATTGAGGAGTACCTAAAGACCCCCAAGTAGTTAGAATCTGAGGGAATTTGCCTGCAAAATGGGTCAACAACTTTGTACCTTATATTTTTAGTAGTTTTTACCCCAAGTGTATACAATGAGTTGTTGTTAGGAGGTAAAGTTGTGGCTAGAATATTAACAACTACTCAATGGGAAAATTGTTGATACCCTGAGAGCATTTCTTGATTAGACAACCTCTGAGTGCTATGAGGTTTTCCCTTGAACCTCTAGTCAATTACAATATTTTGGGGCCTGACTCTTTAGAACTGAGTTTTTGCTAACAACAATTGTCATTCGTGAATCATAGTTGTAGAGAGGAGTTTGTATGGGTGCTTACACAATAGTTCCAAATTTTTGAGGTGAAAATCTCCCAGTCAAAGAGGGATTTGGTTCTTTTGACTAAATATTTGCCCAAATGGTATTATCTATGAAAAAAAAAATTGGTGCAAATTTTTGAACCTTGTGAGTAAATTAGCTAATTATCTCATTGAGCTGATCACATTGGTCTATATATCAGGTAACCCACCAAATTGTCACTTGGAAACAATAGTGTGCCTCCCAAAGTAGATTCTAAGGTTGAAGTTGAAATAGCTAACATCCAACATACTCTTTCCAACATGCAACTACAATTTATCAGCCTTAATATGAATATCAACCAAGTTGACTTTGGCTTGATCAGCTGGCCAAATAGTCTAATTTTCGGACCAACTATAATTGTTGCAATCAACATAATTTAGAGAGTATCTCTATGGGCCTCCCAAAGGCCTCAAATATTGATATGCCCAAATTTCATGGGGACGTTGGCAAATGGTTAGGAATTATGGAATGCTACCTCGATATTTATCAAGTTCATAAAAATGAGCATGTTGCTTTGGCTAGCTTTGCTTTAGGAGTAGTAGCCTAGTGGTATCTTTGGTGTACCAAGTTGTGTACAAGAATATCCAAGTTGGCCAAATTAAAAAAAATCTCTTCTTGCTTGATTCAAGTCAAGTTTTTATGAGGACCTAGAAGGCAAATTCTTTATGCTTGTTTAGATAGGAAATATCATTGACTATATCACCAATGTTGAGATGCCAAATTATACATAGGGGCTATCAAACATTGCTCTTAAAAAAAGTTGTTTTTTTTTTTAAGCAAAAGGCACGAAGGCCTATATATATATATTATAAAATAAGATTTTACATAAGTTCAGATAACCCCTTATCAGCAACTATATGCAGACTCTTAAAAGTTGTTTTATTTTGAGCTTGAAACTAGAAATTTAGGCAGAAATAACAATGAAACCCACAACATATGGGCTAAGGCAAATGTTGTTGTAGTTGTTTGCTTGGTAGAAGACAAGCCCATGGCTCAAAAAAGTTTGGGGACTCACTTCTTAGTCCACCTAGCTACAAAATGATCTAGGAGATTGAGGGAGTAAACCCGCTACTATCAATAGGCTATCCCAAGAGAAGATGATAGAGAAGTGGGCTAAGGGACTTTCTTTTAATTGCTATCAAATATGGGAGAAAAGCCACTTGTGTAGAGAACAA
>VDFB02053560.1:0-28368 GCA_007258455.2 Sequoia sempervirens
GCCTTCGAGAGGCATGCCCTATCTGTTTTTGAGAGAGAATATAGTCGCCAGTTTTCTGCCAATCTTCCCCCATTTCGAAACATTGGAATTGAATTTGACATTATCAAACCCTACTTATCACATCAGGGTGAATTTTTGTGTATTCAATTCAAAATAAAATTTGGGTTTCAAAAAAACTTGGGAAAGTATAACGTATGCCCCTTTTCCTGACTTGGGGGGAATAATTTTAGCAGTAAATATTCACCATTGGGTTATTTTAATCAATTGTTTAGTCCAATTCATTTTTGGCTTAAAATGATCTGTTCAAAACAGGGTAGATTACAGTGGTCAATCAAGAAAACAATTTCTTTAACTATAGTGGTCAATCAAGAAAACAATTTTTTGTCAAGCAATCATTGTTATCTACAAATTTATTGGCAAGTTGTTTTACAGGAATATGGGCATTTTGGTTTTTGCCTTCAAAATCTGAACGTGTTTTTTTGTGTCATTTTTATTTGTTTATAGTCTTGCAAAATCTTTCGAAGGGAATATGGACATCATGGAGGTAATGTGGCAGGATTTCATTTGTGAGGATTTCATTTATTGTGGGGTTTGCATTAGGGCTGCCTGTTCTTTCCTGCACCTTGGCAATGCCATTCTTTGAGATGTTAGTCAGTTATCTTACGAAAACCCTTACTGCACTTGCATTCGAAATGGGAGAGTTCCATTGCCTGGTTATTTCTTCCCATGTTTAGGGCTACCTTCATGGATGATTGCAAGGTTGGTTTTTGTTTGCAGACTGATGCTATAATTTAAAATGTTGCTTGTAGCTTTAATTTCCTGCAAGTACCTCTTGAATCATTTAGCTCAAAATCTCAGTATTTACACTTGAAATATTTTCAAGGTTGATTTGATATGTTAATATGTTTTCTAGAACAGTAGTTGTAGCCTCTACTGTAATTACCATTCCTCTATTATTGGTTGGCTAGGATATATTATACACCTGATGATTCGCTAGTCTTCACGTTTAGTATAACTCTGATATCCCGCTAAGGGGAAATTGTGATATTTTTAGGGAGTGGCTGTTATAGACAATTGACTGCTGATGTGCTTTTACTATATTGGAATATAATGGAGCCAATATATTTTTCCTTACACTTTCTAATTGAAAACATTTGTGCATGTTAATCCAATCTTGTGCATAGAGGGAGAGAAACATATTATAGCTATCTTCGTATCTCCTTGCATGTCATTTGGCTCAATCTTTGCAAGGTAATTTTCCAATTCAGAAGATTAAGAGTGCAAGATGATTCTTATATTCTTAAACCAAACCCCTTGAAATCTTCAATCTAAGTTATCCCTTAGCCTTTGATACACTCTTTGAACTTATATTCATTGTGAGCTATAGGATGTTTGTGGATAAGGAGTTCCCTCTTCGATCATAAGAAATGATTTTGCATTTGTAGAAAGGAAAGACATTTGGAATCTCCTTTGATTAGAATGGGAAAAGTCTTTGGACTTTCCATTCACACATGGTTAAGGCAATCTACCACTAGTTGGTCTTACCCAATATTTGCTACCTATATTGAGTTTATGCAAGCCTATTTTGCTGACTCTCTACATTTTTGTAGTTTTTGAATTCAGAAGTAGTTCAAATGTTTATTATTTCATATTGAATGGCATCTGATTATCATTACTTTTTTGAATTTTTTTTGTGCAGAGTTGCTCAAGGAATTTGTTGTTATATTGAAAAGACAGATTTAGTTGTTGAAGGAATTGACCATTGTAAAATGATGGATATTGATCATTTAGATGTTAGAAATGATGATATGCACAAGGTACTCGATAATATTTCAAATGGCGAACTACTAGAAGATGATCATTCTAGAAGCCTAGATGAGTCATTTGGACCAGAATCAAGAAACAAGGAACATGCAAAAACATGGGACAAGGAAAATGACAAACTAAAAGAAAAAGAGATTGATTAAGAAAGGTCTAAAGATTATGGTAGGGAAAGAGATAGAGATGACAATTCACTCAAGGAGAAGGAGAAACTAAGGGATCATGACAGGCATAAGGATCGAGATAGTGAGAAGGATAAAAATAATGGCCGAGGTCGTGATAAGGACAAAAGACGTGAACTAGACAGGGTTGAGACAAGGGGTAGGGATGAGGACAAAGAAAAGCATAGAGTTAAAGGCAGAGGGAAAGCTAAGGAAAGAGAAAGTAGGAGGGACAAAGATAAAAAAGGTAGTTCTTCTAAACATCGGGATAAGGAGAAGGATAGGGAGAGAGCGAAAGAGAAGAGAAAGTCAAAGGAGAGGGATAGGGAGGATGACCAAGGAATAGGAAAAAGAAAGGACCAGGAAGTTGGCTATCAAGATATAGGAAAATAGGAGAACAAAGAAGCAAAACAAGGATATTGAAGTTGATAGAGATCTAGAAATTCCAAGAGATAGAAAGGAGAGGGACAGAGAGAATGATCGAGAAAGGGAGAAAGAGAAAGATAGAGATAGGGAAGGGAGAGAGAATGATAAGGATAAACACATAGACAAGGACATGGATAGAGAAAAGGAGAAAGATAGGGACAAAGAGGGGAGAGAGAAGGAAAGGGATAGACTGAGAGACAAGGACAGGGACAGAGAATGAGCGAAGGAAAGAGAAAAGGAGAAAGATAGGGATAAGGAGGAGAGAGATAAAGATAGGGATAAGCTGAGAGATAAGGGAAAGGATAGAGAAAGGGACAAAGAAAGAGAAAAGGAGAAAGAAGAGATAAGAAGGAAAGAGAGAAGGATGGGGATAAATCAAGAGATAAGGATAGGGATAGGGAGAAAGACAGAGAGAGGGAGAGAACTAGGGATAGAGATAGGGACAAGGGCAGGGAGAGAACTAGAGACCGAGATCGAGAGAGAGAATCTGACAGAGATAAAGAAAGAGAAAAGGAGGAGAGATCAAAAGCAAAGGATAGAGAGAGAGTAAAGATGGAGGAAAATCTAAATAGACATAAACCAGGGGTGGTGATGATGCAAAGGAGAAAGAGAAGAACAAGGAAAGGGACAATGAAGAAAAGATTCGAAGAGAACCAGATGGTCATAACTTGTCAACAACAGAGCTGGAAGAAAAGATTGGAAAGTGAGTAATAGTTCTTTTCCATTGCATCTTGTTTTAAAGTAGTCTCTACTACTTCACTTTCATTTCATTTCATTCAGTCCATGATACTCTAAATCTCCATTGCTATTATTTGATACATGATATATAACTTTTTCTTCCTTAGAACAACGATTTTCATGAGTTCCATACAATAAGCAATATTCTGGAGCAATGTTTGACATTTACTTTTGTTTATGATATAATATGTATATTATTATTGTTCTGAGAAGCATGCTACAAGTATTTTAATTGACATTTCCTTTTGTTTATGATATAATAAAAATTATTATTGTTCTGAGAAGCATATTACAAGTATTTTAAAAATAATAATAATTTAGTAATAACATTTTAATGTTTTGAAGATTGAGGGAGGAAAGAATTAAGTAGGAGTCAGAAGGTGGATCATAAGTTTTATCATGGGTGAACAAGAGTAGAAAGATCGAGGAACATAAAAATGCAGAGAAGGAAAAAGCTGAACATCTTGCAAGAATATTTGAAGAGTAGGTTTGTAACCTCTAGAGGCTTACATTCTCTCTCTAGTAATTTAAGGGTTTTCCATTTCATTAATCAAATTGTCCTTGTAAAATTGATTGAAAATTTCTTCTACTGAATGCAAACCCCTTTTTTTTGGTTTTGTTTCTTCAGGATAATGTGGAGGATTAGCCTATCGGCGTAAGTATTGCACCTCATTGGTGCAAGTGCTAGTAGATAAGAAATGTTCAATATACATTTATTCCCTTCTCAAGTGGGAAACCACTCTTTCTTCTTTAATATAAAATCATGGTGATTCTTTTTTAAATTAAAATTCCCATCATATGAAAGTGATAGTACAATAATATACCATTTTAGATCTTTTTGCATGTGAAAAAATTATAATTTCATTCATATTCAAAAATATAATTATCTTTTTTTTACTAATAAAAAACTACTTGAAATAGTTTAAAATAATCTACACATTATTTAAATAAGAAATATTCAATTTACATTTATTCTCTACGAAATAGGAAACCATGCCTTTTTCTTTAATATCAAAGCACCACGATTCCTTTTAAATCAAAATAGCATCACATGAAAGTGATAGTGCACATATATTTTTACATGCGAAGAATTACATTTTCATTCACATTCAAAAATATAACTAGAAATTGCACCTTGGTGTGCAATTGTTACACCGAAGAGGTGTTGAAGGTCAATTGGGGAAAGTTTTGGTCTTTTTTTGTATAAATTTGTGTATTACATGAGGTCACTTAGTAGGCCATTTATCAAATGATGTTTGTGCAACAAAGGTCTCGATCTAGAAGTGGTAGCTTCAAATAAACTATGCATTCACTTAGAAGGATCCAAACATGACTAAAATAATAACTTTGAATGAGGAAGATAATCAAGCACCATTACCAACAAGTGCATGTTAAGTTTGCAATATGGAGTGAGGGAGGGAGAGGGGGAGAAAGGGATAGATAGAGGGAGAGACATGAGAGAGAGAGAGGGAGACATGTCTAGAGATAGTCGAGGGAGAGAGGAAAATAGAGGTAAATAATTTGATAGAGCGAGAGAGGAATATGGAGACAAATAGATAGAGAGATAGAGGTAGAGGGAGAGATAAAGACAAAGAAAGATAGGGAGATAGAAAGGGAGAGATAGAGAGATAGAATTAATTTTCCCAAAGAATTTTTACTGGTAAGCTATGTTGTATTGTACATTTTAAGTTGATACAAATATAATTTTGTGAAGGGAGAAATGTGCCCTTCTTTTGTAATGAGATGAAATGTTCATATTTCTTAGTATGTTAAATTCTAGTCCATTGGTGTCTTGATACATATGTACTGGAAGAATTATAATATCTAAAGATTAGAAATTCCTTATATCAAAGCAATAGGAATTAAAGTAGATTCAACATGTTCTTTTGAAGAGAAGATGTGTCTTTACTACAAATTTTATATTTTATTTTTCTTTGGTGTCTCATTAGTAAAATCTATGTAACATAGAGAGAGGAATATAGAAAGAGATATAGACCATGAAAATGAGAGAGAATAGATATGGATGGAAAGATAGAAAATTTGGAGAGAGGGGGCAAGAGACAAAGAGAAAAAGAGTGAAAGAGGAGACAAAGAGATACATTTACAGAGAGAGATAGGAAATGGGAGAAAAAATAAGAGATATAAAGGGAAACAAAGACTGGTTTTTTATCAACTACTAAGTGCCAACAATCCAAAGATGGCACATGTCCATGGGAATCCACCTCTCTACCCATCTCTCTCTATGTCACTCTATCTAACTCTACATCTCTATCTCTTTATGTCTCTCTATCTCTTTGCATGTCTCTCTTATTTCTCGTTATACCCCTCATGCTCCATTTTCCCTAAAATTTGAAACTTAAATCTCTTTTAAAAAATTAAAATAGAATAAACTAAATGCAATGAAAATATATAAATTAAATTTATAAAATGAAAACCCTACTAAACTATATTAAAAATTTTAACTTGTATCTTAAAATCTCAAACGCTGAACAATTGAAGTGTATAAACACATATCTTTTTGTCATATCAAGGATACTTTTTGAAACTTCCATGCATTGCTAATCTAAAAGGAAAAGTATTATACATATCCTTTGCTTAATTGAGTTGTTCCAATCAAAGGATTAAATACATTGGAATCTTTTTATCAATCATTTCATAGAATACCAATTGAAAACATGTTTTTTTCTTTTAGATAAAGTTGTTTACCATCAATCAATTAATTTATTCAAGACAAACCATGAAGGAAGACAATGATCAATGCTATGGCTAACCAATTAATAAGTATACACATGAATAAGTCAAGCATGTACATGTGAATAAAGGAAGCACAAGTAGTCAAAACACATATGCCTTGAAGTATACGCATGAATACATGGTGTACACAGCTTAATACAAAGTATATGCATGAATACAAGGTATCCGCATGAAAATGCGTAAGTCGCAAAGTATACATTGGAACACACATAAGACACAATGAATACATGTACGTTCTAAAGTATACACTTGAATACATGTAACTCATATCTATTGAACCATGAATTATAACATGCAAATATGGACACAATTGATAAAAAAGATTTGTATTAACTAAATAGCCATGTACACATACATCAATATATGTCAATATAAGTATAAAATATAGGTACAAAATAGCCATATAGGCTTACAAGAATACCATATAGGCATACAATGTCAAATATATCCAATATAAAATATGTACAAAACTGCCATGTAGGCATACAACAAAGGGCTCTGGAATCAAAAGTAATTGCTCTCCAGGCTCTCGAAATAAGCTCTTGCCCTTTGTTGGCCGATCGGATGGCGATAGGTCTGTCACTCATTTTTGTTGCACTCAAGGAGTGCTCTTGCTGCTCCTCGTACTAGCGTTAAGCTCTTGGTGAAGTTTTAACTGTTACAATTTAAGAAGTAAAGACATTAATATATAGAAATTACATTATAAAAAATTATATATTTTAAAAAATAATCAGTTATGACCATCTCACAATCACTCTCCACGAGGGATATATTTGTAGGCCAATGTTGACGCATGCTTGAGCCCTATATAAACCATCCAAATAGAAATTAGACTATGAATCAATAATCTAGTTTGATTTTTCACTCGAACTAACATCTATAACAATGAATGTAAATTGAAATGCACGTCATGGCATTCCATCACCATAAGAACGCATTTCTTTCAGTTATTTTTTCAAAAAGTTCATTGCCTTCTCTATGGTAAATTATTGCTTACTATTATGTTTTGATAGATATTTTTCCAAGCATCCATAGTTTGTTGGAAAGCACCTATTTTAGGCTTTTAGCCATAGCAGCAAGGAAGCACAAGTAGTTTGATAAAATGCTTTGGTGCACATGTATGAAAAATGCGGTATCATAGAAAAGGTGGTGAGCATTTTGAAGAAATGCCTCAAAGAAATGTGGTCTCATGGTGATGGAATGGAATTCCATCATGCCATGAGACTGCATTTCTTCGAGGCATTTTTTCAAACTACTAACTGCCTTGTCTATGCTATTGCTTACTATTATGGTTCCATTGATTTTTTCCAAGCATCCATAGTTTGTTGTGCAGGTGCACCTTTGCAAGCACATGCCTCCATGTGAAGAAACTACATCAAGTTGCTTATGTTGACTTTCTAAACAACTATATATTGAAGTTGAAATTTTGTCATCTATCAACATCTAGTTATTAGTTATGGAATGTGAAGTAATGCTTTGATTTTGAATGATGTATAATGCAACGTAACCAACAATATGAATATAAACTACACAAATCTATTAAGTAGAATTCATTAGTTAAGTTCTGTTTATTCTATTACTTGTGTGTACGTTTGAGTAAATCCATTGACACTAGGAGGTGTTCCCTCGAAACCTCCAATATTACCCTATTCAACATCCAAAATCACATATTAAAATACCATTTGTAAAACAATGCTATTAACATGTAATAAATTTATAATTGTTTACTAGTTACATACCCCACTGATAGGTGTACTATAGAAATAAGTAGGTGGAGGGCTGATGTATCTAGTCTCAACATTGTGACCCTACAATTTTATTAAAATCATAAAACTAAATTAGTTAATCTTGCATTTTAGAATCAAAATTTAATAAATTAAATTCAATGAACATGCTAACTTTTACCTGAGTATCAATGCCATACGCATCATGCAAAATGTCAGCCACCCTCTCCATCGCTGTAGATGCATACAGATCCTATGTAGCAGCATACGAATCCTACGTAGCATCCTCCTGAGTGTCGGTGGGGTCATATGAACAAGTCACCTCGCAAGATTGACACACATGGGTTCGAAGGCCACCACCCGAAGACTCCCCTGGATGGTGTTGTACAATAGGGCTAGTATGATGGATGACACTCTAGGTCAAAGTGTTGATCACCTGCAATGTCTCTACATTGGCACTCTCCTTCGCAACAAAAGCCATAACAATGTGTTCACGAGGTGGCCTAGCGAGATTTCATCTCCCTTGCCACGCAGGATCCGGTTGTGCACCAGGCCTCTCCTGAGCCGACCCCCCACCTCTCCCTCGGAACTCCCTCATATCAAAATAATTTGGGATTTGGTTCAATATGAATTCACTGTATAGTTTCCTAAGAAAATATTGGGGGAATTCACAATTGTTGCACGGTGGGTCATCAAAGACCATGTACCACCTATCATAAAAACGGTTCATAATCTCTTGGTGGTGGCACCAATGAATAGGAAACCTCTTCGCATTGAGGCTAAGATTTTGATGTGTTCTAGGGTCAGTGAATAAGGAGCACAAATCACCTTTAGTAATTTTTAAATCCTTTACTTGTTTATATGATAGTTTATTTGCATAATATGCCCTAGCTGCCTGCCTCCTATCTTGCCATTTAGTTATTTGTTTGCTAATTGAATCTACATTTTTTAACATCTCTTTCAATGAATTTTCTAGGGTCATTCTTTTTGTGGTTGAAGCATTTGGATCACTCAACCTACTGATAAAATCCTCAATTTGTTTTTTGTTGTTCTCAATTTCACTCATCAAATTTTGTTGAGTGCCAAAAGGGTGTTGAGTGATTGGTGGGGAGGTTGATTTTGTTGTTGAGGATTTTTTGTTGTTGAGGATTTGGCTGCTCTTCTTGTTGAAAACTTTGAGGATTTGCAGGATCATTTGCATCTGCTAAATTTTAAAAAAAAAAAATTCAAATCTAACATAAAACTAAGAAATTCAAAACAAATAGAAAACAATACTTACCTCTCACACCTCTTCATCATTGTGCTGCCATCCTTGCAAGGAAAAAGCAACCATTGTTGAAGAATTTTTCACAATGCCTCCTCCTAGAACACGAGCACGAAAATGAGGGTTTTTGGCCATAGGTAGTTCAGAGAAATAGTCAACAGAAAATGAATCACTTTCACTTTTTTTTTATTTTTACTTTTAAAAAGATATAACGTGAGTGCGTTATAATGTGCCCGGGTTATGATTTTTCAAATTTTTAAAAAAATTGGCCACAAAATTGTAACCCAACTTCATGCACCTGCCCAGTGAATCCTTAATTAGGTTAGAGAAAGCTAGATCAACAAGCAATTGTGTATTGTATTGATGATATATATTACAAAATGAGCTCTTAGATGTTTAATTTCCTAGAGATAATGATAGAGAAAGTACTTTGGTCAAGTAAAAAAGGAGTGAAACTAGAAAAAGAACCCATGATAAAGAGAGAAAAAGACCTAAGAGTAGAGAATAGATTGGGAGAAAGGATAATCTCTCACCATGCAAAATAAATCAAGACCATGTTTACATCCTCCAAATATGGATGGACATATGATCTTAAGCTCCCTATTTTGGTAAATACACCAAGGATGCTAGCGAACATCTCTTTACCCTAGATTTCCATTTGAGTGGGGTTGGCATTAACAATCACTAGACCCAATTATATGATTTTGTAGAGACCCTCAATGATGAGGCCCTGAGATCCAGTGTATTAAAGAATACCCTGAGCATGATATAACATTGAAATAATTGAGTGACATATTTTTGACAAATTTCTATTCACCTAAGGTATGAAAAAAATAAAATGGAAGATGACAAAAACTAGGAGTCATTAAAATATTGTGAATAATGATTTAAAGTTCGGTTAGAAAACTAGAAGAAACCTTGACAAAAAAGCAATGAATTCGATGGTTTATTTTAGGGTTAGCCCCTCACATTATAGAAAAAGTAGATGAGAATATTTCATCTTTGTATAAGGATGTAGTAGAATTGATCGCCATAATAGAATCCTAGTCAAAGATATGGGAGAATTATATATTATGAAATGATGAAATTGACAATTTCAAATTAGACTAGGAAAATGCAGTGCTGAAGTAAGAAATTCTAATGAAAGGTGAGAAGGTTATGACATTTTCCACACCTAGAAGAAGTAAAAATTGGTCTAAAAATTATAGTAGGGAAGAACATCTAAGGAATAAATGTTTGATAATCAAAGGCACTAGGAGGGCTACCGTGCCAAGAGGGGAACTTGAGAAATCCCCTAAAAAGTCAGTAAGTATATACTATAAAATATAAAGTGGTACAAACATAACACAAATAGGTGTCCAATGTTACTTCATGAAGAAGATGAATATAAAGGAATGGTTCATGGATTGACTAGGGAAGCATTTTTTGGATATGGGTATGGATAGAGCATAGGGTTTACCTATAATAGCTTTGAATATTTATTTGGCACATGTATAGTGAGAACATCGATTGAGAGCAAGTATAAGACCACTTAACAATATGGACTGTGTGGTACCACCAATTCAAGACGCAAGACCCTCCATGTGTTACCATGATAAATATTGAGAAGGAAGTAGTAGGGGAGGCTACCACAATAATGATAGAGGTATGTCAAAGAAAGAGAAAGTACCAAAAGTTCAAAATTTTATAAGTATGGTAATCTAGGACATTATACTAATGAATGAAAAAGGAAAAAAAAAGGAGGAAAGTCTATGATATTTGTGGTGATAAATCACTTGATATTGGTCAAAATCACCATGATCAAAAAGTGAATAATTGTCTAGTTTAAATATAGCCTATGATGCTAAAGTACTAATGAATAACTAAAATAGATGAGCAAATGTTAGACAATGTAAGAATCAAATATAGAAAAATAAAATGTAGAATAGGAGAATCCTCATTGACAAAAAAGAAATTGGAATAACTATACAAACGATGAAAAAGAAAAACTCAAGGAAAACACCATGTAGAAAATTAGAAAAAGAGAAAAAGAACTCAATAATTACCTAGGGTGGGTTTATGAAAACAATTTAACTAAATGTCCATGTTATCATAAAATAAGTCTTTGACAAATACCTAATAGTGTGTTTGCACTCTATGCCTCTAATTTGATGAAGCCATCATCATAGTCTAGATTGTCAAAATTTCAAAACCAAAACAAAACCAACTTTTTAATTTTTAGAAACTGAAAATAAAACCTTGCTCCTTCCTTATTAGTATAGGTGTGATATGGTGCACATTATTATAGCGCAACCTATTTTTCAAATCACTTCATTTAGCGTCACCAATAATATCCACAAGAACATTTTGTCTATTTAAAATGATAGAAATAGTTACAATCTCTCACAACAATTTCTCATGCAACAATATTGGAGATAAATTTTGTTATCGTGTGACAATCAACACATATTGAAGATTCTAAGAGTGTATCTAACAAACCAAAAGCAATTGCCAACTTTTCACTATAATGAGAGAGAATAATTATTTTCCTTCCTTTTCCACATCACTAAGTAAATATCTTGAATATGGAGAATGCCCTACTACCTTCGTCTCTCAAGACAATCTCTCCAACTTTGTATAGATCTCTTGTGTTTGTGGATGTGATCTATCCTCTAAAAAAAGCACACACCATTTTACGACCTTCAATCCAACTACATCCAGGGATCTCTTTAATTCTTTATCATTTATCAATCTCCTTACTATTTGAGCCTCACACCACCTGCCCATGCCAACATAGATGTTTGAGAGAAGAATATAAGTAACACCATTTTTAGGATCCAAATAAAAAAACGTGGTCACTGTAAATACTCCTCAACCTATATCCATATATGATCTGCAGGCACACATCTTAATGATAAAGTTTAGGGTGTCTACCAAAGCAGGTATAAGTACAACATCTCACAAAATCCTTCTATCCTTTATGCTTTGTGTATGTCCATACCCTGTTCCTAAGCCTCCATTTGACACAGGCAGCGAGGACGCTGGCAAAAGTTGTAGAGTCTGGCTTTACAGTCGCCAATTGCAATTGCTTGAAAGTTTAAAAAGCCTTTTCAACAAATCCATTCTATGAATATCCTGCAATTAGGGTATTCCGTGAGAACACATTTCTTTGAGGCATTCTATCAAATAATTCACATTGTTTGTCTATGCTTCCACATTTTGCATACATGTCTACCAGGGCAGTTGCAACTACAACATCTGACAAAATTCATCCATCCTACGATGGGTGTGCATAGCCGGTTCCAAAGGGCCGGGCTTAAAGATCACACACTAAGGTTTGACCTCTTAGGTGGCTCCTGGGCCCGTCCTTACTCTATTCCGTCGGAAGTTTTTTTTGTCTTATTGTCCTCCCGTTCATCGTTCTGTTTTCTGTTGCACTCGCCTTTACTCTTCATAGTCACTGTCACCGTAGCAGTTAATTTTGAAATTTTTTGACAACAGGCATCTTTTCATTACTGTTAAATAGGAAAGACATTAACAAAGCATTGCGAAAGATAGGAAAGGCAAGCTTTTGAGCTGGTTTCCAATACTAGCATTAAAGTAGAAATCAGGCCCACTGAAAGGAATTGTTCCGTGATTTTCCTGTCTGGAAAATGCTTTTCTTTGAAGAGTTTAAGCTTACTATATTAATATACGACGGTGATGGAGAATGATAACAGGCATCTTTTCCAAGCATGCCGATACGGATGTAGTTTTCTATATTAGAAAAATTGAATTGAATAAGACTAGTTTACAAAGCCCATAATAAACAAATATAAACATAACTCTTTAGTCGTAAAGTAAACATCATTGAATGGAAAAAGCAGAGATTTAAAGTCTGACATGTTTATACGGGATGGTATATATATATATATAATATCATTTATGAGTGGAGATTGAGATATTTAAAATTGAAATGTGATAGAAATCGTTGTGCTTTTTTGGAATTCAAGTTAATGTTGATTTTAATTGTTAGAAGTTGCAATAGAGACATTACCACTCAAATAATATTCTACCAAATTTTAATTAAATATTTATGAATACACAAAATAATATCTATTTACTATAATGCTATCTCCTCTTCTTATCTAGAAGGCATTTACAGATAAATCAGTTAATCCGGTGAGAAAGAACGACTATAGAAAGAAACAATCATTCTAAAGAGAGGGAACAAATACAGGTAGGGCAGATCCACTACAGTATTTCATGCGAGGAAGCAACATCAACTCCTTACGCAAAGTCAGACCAGTCCTAAATCATAGTCCATAACAATTACTAACGACTCTTTTCCAAAATCACATGTTTTCATAATAAAAGAGAGAGATCTTTGATAACAAGCTATATCAGGGATTGCAAAAATCAAAGATAGAGTGATGTCTGTGATATTCACATACCTGGTCTGCACAAAGCTTGATTCCATCTCCACAAGACTGGATCCATTAACGCAGTAAAGGAGTAGCATGTACAAACAATCTCCTACCTCCCCTTGAATTGACTTCTTCAAACCAATCTCCTACCTCCCCTTGAATTGACTTCTTCAAGGTGGAGCTCTTCCTTTATTCAATGTAAATTTGGTTAGTTGGCCTTAAATTTTTTGAGTTTAACTCGTGAAACCTGTGTTTTACTAGTTCAATGTTGTCTTAATATTTAAAGATATTTAACTAGAAATTTCACCTTGGTGTGCAATGGGTACGCCGAAGAGGTGTGGAAGGTTAATTATGGAAAAAACAGATCCATTTTTTGTATATGTATTTGTGTAATACATAAGATCTCATGGTAGATCATTTAGCAATTTTGCATTTAGTTAGAGGGATTGAAACACAATTGAAATAAAACCTTTGAACTAGGGAGATAATTAGGCTCCATTATCAATAGGCTAATGTTATGCTTACAATAGGGAGAGAGGGAGAGATAGAGAGGAAGAAATTTGGATTTGGATTTAAACCTGACAATTGCATTTGCTTGGAAATTTCTAAAGTCTTTTGAACAAATCCATTTTGTGCATATCCTGCAATGAAGTCCACTAGACCACATCTCTTTGAGGCATCTTCTGGGACAATTGCAACAATTGACAGAATTCCTCTATTCCAAAGTCCCCATTTTTGCACAAGCAAAGAATGTATACTATATAATGTTGTAATAACAAATATAATTATATTATATATATAATTTAATTTGTATTATACATAGTAAATAATATCTTTTGTATTATTTTTAAATGTTTGTTTAATTTGTATGAAGTAAAAAATAGAAAGGACAAACAATGGTGAAGAGAAAAAAACAAAGAATAAACAATTGATTCCTAAAAGGTACGTCATTTTTACCACTGTGGTAAGTGGAGGTATATCATTATCAATTTTATTCTAAACTTCCAAGCAAAAATAAGCAAATAACTTGTTTTGTGCCACCAATTGTATTTTGTACCTACTTGGTATCTATCGAAAATGCCTCTTGCTGGGAATTAATGATCGTTGTAAAAGAAACACTACCAAGCATGCAAAAAAGGTTTCGTGATTTTCTGTAACTCACCAACAACCTCTTTTTTCAATCCTATGAGCAGAGTTATCAAATATTTCCCTTCTCCCGCCTAGATACCCATATCCCCATAATTCTGCCCAGATAACCATATCCCCATAATTGTATTCCATAAGCCAAGATACTATATCTGGATTTATTTTTATAGGAATCCATATCTAAGCCATACCTAAATGCCTAGGGGAGAGGACATAGTAGTTGAGCATGTTTCAATAGTTGTGAGGTTACTTGTCATAATGTGTTCAATAATAGAAAATATTCTCACTACTGTTTGAATATAAAAATATCAATAAATATTTAAAGAAGTGTCAATCATAGTTTAATCTAACATGTGTTATTAACACACAAATGAGTACAACTATGTTCTACAGTGAAATAATAGCATGCTTCCAAGAGCAAAATAAAAGCAAATATTATGATTCTTCATTTGTGCAAATTATTTCATTGCAAATTTTCTCATCAATTTTTGAACATGTTTGTTTGTTTTAATTTTGCATTTATAAGTGTTTCAAACCTCTATCATTGGACTTCTATTTTTGCACTTGTATTTGTATATTGATAGCCATTCCACTGCTACTTAGAGTAGAAGTAACTAAGAAAATGTTAGATATAACAAAAAGGGAGCAATCCATAGCTCAATAACCAACAATGAGAGAAAATCTTATGTATATAAGTTTCTGATTTGTAATGTTGTTTTAGATGGTGTTATATCAATTTTATGTATTAAAATGTTGTTGTTGATGGTGTTATATCGCATGGCTATATTGGTAGGAAAATCATAAGCATAGTTGTAAGCTCTTGGAAATGCATTTTTAAATACCCAGTAATAATTAATAGGCCTACACATCTAAGAATTATTGTATGACCCTGCATAATAATATGTGGCATACGGAATGTAGAGCAAGCACAAGAAAAACCAAAAACAGTTCTGACTATTTGTAGCCTTTTGAACAAAAATATTAATTGTGAACAAACTGCTTGGGATTTCTTTTCAAGCGTGATGGCTAAAGGATTTTTCTTTACACTTACCAATTACATTTACTTAGAAGTTTATAAAGTTGTTTTAACAAATTCATATTGTGCATATCCTACAATTATGGAATTCCATGAGATAACCATTTTTAGGCATTTTGTCTAATATTTCAATATGTATTCCTTCTCAAAATTTTAGTTTTATGGGTCTACTCAAATGTTGTAGATTTTAGTGCCTTAGTAGATAGATACGCAAGTTGTGAAAGTTTAGAAAAGGTAAGTGAATTGTTTAAAAACTAGCACTTGCACCCGGAGGGGGTTCAATGAACACACTGATAGAATTATATAGGTAGCTGGAAATTCAAAGGTGTTTTTTAAAGGAGTTCTTTGTTGTTTAGTATAAGGTCAAACAAAATATGGTGCTCCACATCCATCTATTAGTTTGTCTCTTGCAAGAGGTAAAGGGCCTACAGTAGTCAGGGCTTCAGTTTCATGAGAACATGTAATTTAAATCCCAATTTTTTTGATTTGAATTGCTTTATGCTTATTTAAGTTTTGACCATGAACTTTCCTGCATAGAGGAAAATGGCAAGGATTAGAGAAGAATCCTTGGACACACAAGATCTCCATGTCAATAAGCCTTACATCATCAGCATTATATTGTAGAATCGCTAACAAGTATCTAATTGGAAAGAATAAGAAATTAAGGTAAGGTTGGTAATGCATTCTTTACATTCTGATGTCTTATTCTAAATCTCTATAGTATGCATTTTTAATTAAAAATCCATTCTCTGCTTTGCATGTTATCTAGCAGCTTGAGGTGTCTCTTATTGCTTGCATTGTGGTAATAGCCAGTGCTTGTTTGCAGAAAAAGGGAGAAGTTGGATTCCTTTACTTTTCCTATAGAGATGAGCTACTTACTATAGACTCTCACAAGGAAAGAAGAAGTTGACAAGCTCATTAGGGTTACATTGGACAAAGATTTGGTTCTTCATTTTGGAAGGGCCATAGATATTGTCTGCATGTAGCTTGATGAAATTGCAATCTTTCTTCTCTTATTCTTTTATTATTTTCAATATACAAGCCCTCTATTTTTACAGCTTGCTAAATCTGCACGTGAAGTGTAAAAATTTGCTTCAATAGCTTTAGTGTATGTGGATGCTAAGGAAATCCATGTTTATATCAAGTATATAGACATTACTTTGATACCTGCTTTTGATGCAAATTTTGAAAATTCACATCTTGTCTTGCCTCTAAATAATTATGCTAAATTGACATGCTTTTGAACTTGTCGTGAAGAAAGAGTTGAAGAGGCCATAGACTAAATTTTGCATTTAAGAGAGTGAGCTAGATTGGAGATTAAATCTCCTTGAATAGAAGCTTTAAGGCAATAACTATCTGTTAACATCTTCTCTTCCAACTTTATGAAAATTGTACCACCTCATGACACATCTTCTCTTCCAACTTTATGAAAATTGTACCACCTCATGACACATTGGTAGCTGGCTCTCCATTCCAAATTCAAATACCAACCTAGAGACAAGAAATGGATATACAACACTAGAGCCTTGTAACCACCACCTTTGCAAATAATGTCATTAGGGCTCCATGCAAAGCCCAATGAAAACCCAAACAATTTGTATGTTGCAATATTGAGATCTCATTACTAAGTATGTACAATAGCCAACCTCCTTTGAGCTAGAGATGCCAACGTGGCTCGATTCAAATGCCTCCTCTACCCTGATTTATTATACAACATTTATAAGGGTGGTTTATAAGCTACCATTGCATCGAGATTATTCAATGAATCGGCCTTATAACTATGAATTATCATGATAGTGGACTGATTAACCCCTTGATTGGCTAAGTGATTAGCTACAACATTTAGATGACTTTTCCAATGTACTGATTTGATCTCATCATTTTTAACTCTTTTACACGCCTATCCATTCTCTAGTTCAGGATTTTACTATTAATTTACACACTTATCACAAGTAAGGAATTGCTTTCCACTATCAACTTAGAGAGCTTGAGAGAGGAAGTGCTTTACTGATGCAATGTTGTTGTTTTGCTACTTGTTTCTTTGTCTCGTGGTTTTGATCTTGTAAAAGGGACGGGTCTTCTTTTAAAATCCTTCTATACCATTAATAAAAAATGTAGTCTTTTATAGATGATATAGTTGTTGGTTGTATAGGGGACCACACCTGTAGGAAGGATTGCTAACTAGAAAAGAGCAGGGACCAATGCAACATCAACTCTGTCCACTATCATCATATCAGTTTAAATTAAAATCGCTATGATTGCTCTTACTGCAGCATCTTTCGAAATTGAGGGGAGCATGAACAAGATCAATAACTCTAGATTTACATTTCTAAAAATTACCCTTAGGTTATCAACATAAAGATCCAAAACAAGGAAAAATGTTTCAACATCCACCAAATTTTTGTTAGAAGCAACCATAGAATTTTTCATTTAAGCTACCATGAGATACCAAAAGCTTCATCCCATGAACAGACAGCTGCACAACATTGTCTGAGCTATTATCTACAAAATTCACTTGCATGCTAAAATACTCCCATTAATGTGATGGGGATCAAAAATTGGGGGAGGTGGCCGAAAAATTATAAGTTTTAGCATTCAATAATATCACTAATCTACCAAGCTTTGAATCAATGCAAGCCTGCACAGAGAAGGGAAATTGAACAATTCTGACATTTGCCAATCTATCTGCTATCCTATTTCTCTCTCTGAAATAATGATTAAAATGAATATCTTGAAAACTCCCCCTAGAGCCTAACTTCTTCAATGTTACTTTTAAGATTTTAATCTCTAAGATAATCACTGATGCACCCAGTAATTATAATTTGAGAGACCTGGGTTCCTAGCTTCTTCCTAGGATATGCCAGCCTGGCCCCTTCAGTCTATGACATACACTAAGCATTCTGAGATCCTACTTTGGCCATTTAGTGGGGATAGAGGATGATGCTTTTGATTATTTTGTTCTAAGTTTTATTACAGATGGTCTACCGCTTGATTATCATTAGGTTCATTGTTGTTTTAGTGTCTCTTCCCATGTAAGGCTATTTTTATGTCACCATATCTTCCCGTGGATTTATTTACTTTAGGCTTACCTTTTTCTTGTCTTTTCATTTTTGTTTTGTACATTTGTTTATCTGGTTTTCATCTTGAATGCCCTAGTAGTCTTAATTTGACACTTTTTGGGTCCCATTGACATATTTTTTTTAGTCTTGGATACTTAAATAGTTTCTCTTTCTTTAACTCAAATCAGAAGCCACTATCGAAGCTGGAAAAAGGTCAAATCTTTCACATGATATGAAGTTCTAAAGAATTCTAAAAAAATTAGTTTTGTTAGTACAAGAAAGTCATATTGTGCAAGAAAAACCAAACTATTTTTCTATTGAGATGGTTTGGTATGTGTTATGTCAATATTCAACGAGTCTACTTGCTCCTCATTAGCCCTCATTAGGTGTGGATGTTGCTTTTTCAATTTAGTGAACTTGTTCTCCTTTGCAAGTTAATTAATTAAGATGGCTACTACCAAATTACTGAAACTGACTTTATAAATACTCCCCAGTCTAGGAGAAATATTTCCATAAAACATTAAATCCCACAATGCATGAGATATAGCAATGAATTTACAAAAGCAAAGAGAGCCTTTAAAGAACATTCGGGCCTAATTAGTACCATAGGAACAGTAAAAGATGATATGGGTGATATGCGGGCTGCCTTATCACTAGAAAATTCTTTGTGGAATAAATAGTAAATCTGAAGTGCAAGTGTTAGTTCAATGGTTAAATATGGCTTGTACTCTAAAAGTCCTATCATTACGGGTTGAAGGGGATTCAGTATTAGTTATCAGAAGAATGAGAAAAGATCTGACCCCAAGCTGGGAGCTCAATATGATCAAAGAAGCCAATCCCTTATTCCTATGTTTGAATCTGTATCTTTGACACATCTATTGTGTAAAGGGTTCTCCTTGTTAATGCTGAAGTTTTCATGCCACAAAGTTCGTTGAAGATGGGTTTTCGTTAGCTTTTGGTGTTGTTATGATCTAGGTTGGCATGTACAATAAATATAGATGAATACAAGTGGAAATTGAGTATTTTTACAAAGTGCCTCTAATAGAGGTGGCCTCATCATCTGTTGTCATTACTAGATATGCTCAGATTGGGGATATTGATAAAGATACCGAGGTTTGTAAGAGAATGCATCTTGCTGGTGAATTTCTTTCGTTGGTGAATTTCTTTTATTGTCTAAGATGATGTGGCAAAGCTACAGTTCCTAATAAGCCTCTGAAAATTCAGTCAAGCCTTCAAACATAAAATAACACCAATTACACTGCTTGTGCTTGAGAGAACACAAAGTCTTAAAAGACAAAAAATAGAATTGAAAATAGTTTCGTATTATTTTTGTACTCTCTAAATAAATTTAGTTCTTCTCTGTGTGTTGTTTAAATCATTCTGGTTAAACTGTTAAAAGCAAAGCTGTGGTTCAGACTTTTACTGTATATTATAGTAATGTGCACTGTGCTCCCATTCCCATACCCTCAATTTCTAGTGACTAGCTTTATATATAATATAGCTGTCTCCCTATGTGTTTACTTTCGTACTCCAATTTGATTGGTGTTTCCATACTGGTATACTTACATCTCTCGGTAATTATGACATTTCTTTTATTCTCACAAATAGTTTCAAAGTTTTCAGATTTCAGTCTTCAAAAAGGCAAAAGGAAAAAACATAAATTTTATTTTCATAAATTTCCATTTCTGCTATTATCATTAACTATCAGATTTGACAGCTATAGTAGTATCGAATATTTTTAATTTGTAGTATACCTACATCCATAGGAGACACAACTACACAAACACCTTAGTTAAATGGTGGTGACACCCAGATACCTAAATTTTAAAAGATAGAATGTATCTTTAGACTCATATAGAATGGAAGAAAGAGCTTCGCCAAAGTAGATAATTGTATTAATATTGGTATCTCTCAGATTGACACTTCGCCAATTTGCTAAAGCAATAGGCAGGGAATAACTTTAAGTGGCAGCTAGAGATCTTCGATGAAATCTCTTTCACTTTGAAGTCAGCTATAGAGCCAAGGGGGGAATCCTCCTTAGAGCTCTCTTTTGTTATTAATCATTTAGATTTCTCCTAAGTTCTCTTCCTTTAAGATTTGTGGTTAAGTTCTTATTCTGATATATGAAGAAGGATTGTTTGTGAAAAGAAGGTTTGAAATAAGTTTGAATTTCTTCTATTTACTTCTCACTAGTGCTCTTATCTATCAGTCAAATTATATCTATCATCCTACTGACATATGCATGTGAAACAGAGATGCTAGATTTTTAATTTTTGGGAACATGATTTTCTCAAGTCAGTATCCGCCATATTTGGGTCAATGAAATACAAGGGACCTAATAGGCTAGAATGGTCAAGGAGATTACCCTTGGATTTATAAAATGAAAATTCAATTATAATTCTACATTTTATATACAGAGTATTTAAGTAGAATGTAGAATGAATTGAACTCGTTAAACTAATCAATTATCATACACATAGCAGATTCCAATGTACACATCCCATGAAACTTCAAAACCTATCTCAAGACATAAGAAAATTTAATGAGGGAAACTTTATATCTAGAAGAGCAAATATTTTATTGTAATTTAGTAGACATATCTAGATTATTTAATAAAGATTAGGCGCTTCAGGTCCTCAAATTGCATCAGAGGCCTATGTGTAGGATGGTGTTTCAGGAAAAACAACTGACTCCTACAAAGACTCCAGAATATCTTCTTCAGACTTCTTTGGACTTTGTCTTAAAACTGATCTGCAACTATTTGATTAGCCTAAAAAATAAAAAATAGACTGGTTTAGCTCTTGCTTCTTCCTTTATAGTTTTCACTGCACTGACCCAATGCTATATTTTCTTACAATGGATGGTTGTATGTACTTGCTTTATCCAAAACTGTTGCATGTTGCTTTAACCCGTTTTTGGATAAAAAATAGTCTGATAATATCAAAATAACAAAATTGAAGTCTTGGCTGAAGTTGAGTTACCATATTTGTGTGTTGGCTTGTTGAATGCTTCTACATTTTCCATACATTTCTATCAAAGCATTTTCAACTATAATATTTGACAAAATTCCCCCTTCCATCAAATCTATACCATGTTCCAAAACTCTTATTTTGGGACAGGGGGGGAGAATGTTGGCTTTACAACTATCAATTTGATTTTCTTGAAAGTTTCTTAATCTTTGTCAACAAATCCATTTTGTTCATGTCCTGCAATCATAGCATTCAATGTGACCGAATTTCTTTTGACGCACATTGTCAAACAGTTGGCGTGCCTTGTCCATGCTTCCACATTTTGCATACATGTCTACTGCTCTGGTTGTAACTACATCTGACCAAATTCCTCTATCCTTTAGATGCTTTGATGGATGTCCATACCCTGTTCCAAAGCTCCCATTCAGCATAGGCTACAAGGATGCTAGCAAAGGTTGTAGAGTGTGGCTTTTAGTTCCCATGACTTGTTCAATTTTGCTACTTCTTTCACCTTGATGAATTCTTTTGCTCTCTCTATTTATGCTTCTTTGTCAGCCACTCTTTGGTACTCTTCCAATGTTAGCTCTCCTTTTGTAGATTAAAAAAAAAAAAAAACTATGTCTAAGTTAGTTTAGTTTTAGCTACAAGATGTGTTAATTTACCTAAACTATCCAATTTACTCTTTCAATAATAATAAAGCATAAAACAAGTAAATCTGATCTATGCTAAGTATAATAACACTGAATATGAGAATCAAAATGCTATCATAAATGAAAGAGGAAAACATGCAAGATATCTTGTTCATTTCATGGTTTGGTGAAGGCAGGTGGTTGGAGGAGGCTGTAGAAGAGTCTAGGAATCTTTTTGGGGCAGAACAGTGATCTCAGGGGATCTTTTTGGTGTGAGGCATGCTAGCGACCTCTAAGTTTTTGCTAGTCACCTCTAGGGCATGCTCTTGACCTTTGAGGCGTAGTGGTGACCTACAAATCTTGCAGAAAATGAATGCCAATCATAACAGCTTTAGACTCCATTTCAGGTCAGATCTGGGTGGGATTTGGTGGTGCAGGGTGTACAGAAGTTACTGCAGTAAACACGGATCCTGGTTACAAATCAGACTAGATGCTGTGCAGCTCTAGTTTCCTCTCTTCTTTCAAACCTGCCACCGATGGTGCTCAGGAAGCAATTACTATTTTCAACCATTGCAAACACCCTCTAATTTACCCTACTCTTTCTCACTTCTCCTCAGCCTTCCTGCCAATGGATAATAATAAACAAGAACTCTGCCCAGAGCAGTCCTTATATGCTCCCCTGCATCTCATTCTCCTTGTCATGATCTTTTATGTGGTACAAAAATAAATATTTGATGGAGAACCTAAGGAATAGCTGGTCATCCAGATTAGAGATATAGAGGCATTCAAAGGGAGTGGGCTGAGATGGAGTCACCAGAATTGGTGACTGTGTCCTAGTTTGCAAATCTGGTAGAAGCATTGTTGTTTGCTTCTTATGATAAGATCAAAATGAGCATGGATTGGACTCAAACAAGCAGAGAGAACAAAGGAGGAATTTAAAGGAGTAGAGGTTGAGGTCGGTGAGATAATGAAAGAGTACCCAAGTGGGCTTCCACGCTAACAGTAAAATTTGAAGCTAAGATTATCCACCATGACCCAATGTTCACCAAGATTATGGTATTAAGTTATTGCTATTCACCAAATTTTTATCCTTAGGTTCTCCTTATTCTCTCTACTCTGTTTGGTGATTTTAGCGGTTGACCATACCACATCCATCCGAGGAAAATCCTTTTAGTAACTTTACATAAGTTTTGTTTAGAACCACGAAAAAAATTTAATGAAAAATATATAATGCCAACGACTTCAAATAACGCAAATCTTCAGATGGCAGAGGGGTGGAAACCATTATCGCCTTGTAGTCACACTAGAAGCTCTACCTATGCTCTTTCCAGTGGCTGTACAATTTTTTTGATCTTTTATTGAAGCTTTATACGTTTATTTCGTAGCCGCCACTAGAGGATTTTGAGGTTTTTGAGCCCCCATTTATAGCTTCAGCCATTTCTACACAGCTTCAAAAATTGATGCACAATACTATATGAATCTAGGGTTTTCAAATTTAAAAGAAAGTATTTAGAAAACCATATAAACCTAGGGTTTGTGCCCATTAGGCGCAATATTCTCCGACGTAGCAACAAATTCATCAGGTGCACTCGTTACAACAACCCAACTTTCTGTGACACTAAAAGACGCTTCTTCAGCAATAATAGATGCTTATGCCACTCCATGAGCACTTCAAAAGACATGGCCAAAGACTCACACAAAGCCTCGCTCACAACCCCCCCAAGATGAAAGCCATTTCTCCACATTCACATTGAAACAACACTCGATATAGTCGGTATCTAGAAAGCATTAATACGGGTGACATAAAAAGGAGAAAGGACTGGACAAGACAAATGCACAGGTACGATCAACTTGATCATCTCCGGAGGGCTCTCATACTGTTGATTTAAATTTTTAGCTTGGTCTCTTTCAAATTGGATAAGCCTTCGGCGTAAATTATGTTATTGCTATCAGGATTTAGGATTCAACTGTGTAATTTCACGAGTCAAACTCATTGACCCATGTTACATGAGTAGTAGTTCACAAGAACCCATCTCTCATGATAGTGAATGGTCCACTTAGCACTCATTACATCTAAGTGATACTCATAGGAGTGAAGCACTGGGCCTTCCTGAGAGGTCACCAATCCTAGTACTACTCCAGCTCAAGCGCGCTTAACCATAGAGTTTTCCCCAAGGTTAAGCCCACTTAGCTTGCAACCCCGGGGAGGTCACCCATCCCAGTACTACTCCAACTCAAGCACACTTAACCATAGGGTTTTCCCTAAGGTTAAGCCCACTTAGCTTGCAACCCCATTTGCAACCCCATTTGCAAATGGGGTTGCAAGCTAAGTGGGCTTAACCATGGTGAAAACCCTATGGTTAAGCACACTTGAGCTAGAGTAGTACTAGGATTGGTGACCTCTCGGGAAGGCCCACTGCTTCACCCCTGTGAGCATCACCTAGATGCAATGAGTGCTAAGTGGACCATCCACTATCATGAGAGATGGGTTCTTATGAACCACTACTCTTGAAACATGGGTCAATGAGTTTGAATCGTAAAACTACACGGTTGAATCCTGATAGCAATATCACAATTTGACATGATGTGGAAAATACCATTTACTTATTGATATTTAATTATATTAATTTATCATTCATCAATTTTTAAGCATTTTCTATTACTTTAAAGAATTAAAGAGTCACTGAATACTTAGTGGTGTATTTAGATTTGGTGTTTTGAAATAAGTAAAGAATATGTACATGTCATTGTAGACTCTTTTTTTACTATCTTCCAATCTTTGTAATCTATCAAAGTATGTCTACTTTTGATGAAAGGACATCCCTTCCAAGGTATTTTTACGCGGAGAGGCGTTCTACAGTCACAGGGGTGGAAAAGACATAGAGTACATAAAAAAGAAAGCTCTACCGTTAGAACCGATGACAGTTACAAAACCCAGTCAGATTTAAATTGTTGTACACTATTGGTAGTCAACGGGAAGCAGAGGATATTGTAACGGACCAGATAGGAATGGAAGTGCAGGAGATTGTAACGAAGAAGGTGGAAGTCGAAGAGGCGGGCGTTTCAAATCATGTCTACAAAATCACTTTCAAATGGATCCCTACGCTATTCCCTGTGATCTCCTACGCATCATATCCTCCGCTATCCCACAGCGTGTATGCTTTCGCTATTAGTGTGTATGCTTTCGCTATTGGTTTGTATCATTATGTTGGGTTTGATTTTTTTTCTAATATGGTTGTGTTGCGTTTGTAGTTGGATGAGGGCCTGCTTGTGGAGTTGGAATTCGAAGATCCTGTGCTGATTAATCGCTATGAGCAGCCCTTCGCATGCCTTATATTTGCTTCCAAAAATACATGCAGGTATACCAGATTTCGGTTTGACGGCAACAACTGGAATGGGGACAAACACACCACTCCCGGAAACTGCGGTTATCCATTGTAAATTATTGCGGGGATAAATGGGAATTTACCGTTATAAGGGAATTAATAAATTTAACTGTTGATTGCTTTCAATGTAAGTCTAAATAAAAGGAGAATTTGGAAATTGGGGCTGCCAAAATAGGGTTTAGTATCGTTTATTTGTGAAGGGTTGAATACTCTTTCAAGTAGCTCCAATGAAAGAAGAAGAAAAGCGGAGATCAGAAAATTTCTCAGCAGCAGCAACGATTGCATTAGGAATGTTATCGATCTGTAATTACGTTTCCATTGCACGTATCATTTCACAATCACAAATATTGGATGAAACAAAATGTATGATGATTTTAGAATCCAAAAAATTGCATGAAATAGAATGTGTGGTAAAAGTTATGCAGAATATTTATTATGTTTTGATTAGTCATTATTATTTATGATTATCATTCAATTTTCCTTGAGCCACGCATTGCAGATCGGTACGATAGATACAGTAGAAAACAAATAATAATAATAATATGCTTGAACATTTTGCTTGCATGTCTACCACGGGATGGTAGGAAATAGTGATCATGAAAGTGCACACAAACATGAGCAGCAGACGTTCATCCTATTGGAATCCTGGGTAGCAGTCGGGACGGAAAAGGATTCGTTTGCTGGAGTAGAATATTTTTCAAAAAATTTATTAGTGAACATGTGGTTGGATCGGTTTCCCCCTTAGCCGATGGGAGGGAGACAAGAATCCCAAGTATTGTGATATGTTTTGCCTTTTATTTTCTGCCCAAAACTACTGTGAGATGTTTTAGTTTCTTTCGGGAACAAGGGTATTATGATATAGTTAAATATTTTATTTTATGTGATGATTTGAAATTTGTAGAACTTAGAAAACACAATTCTTAGTAAAGAATGCACTGGTTGTACATATTTATATAATCTATGTTGCAAGTGAAGATGAAACCAAAACATAACTATAGTTAGGGCTAGAGTTCAATTATAGTTAGGATAATTATATAATAAAAGGATAATTATATGTTTTTAAAGTTAGGGCTAGAGTTCAATTATAGTTAGGGTTATGACACAATTAGGGTTAGGATTCAAATACACTTAAGATAGTTTAATTAGGGTTAAGGTTAGGGTTAGGGTTATGATGGAGCCAACATTACATTAATTAGGGTTAGGTTTAGGATTGGGATTAGGGTTATGGTTAGAGATATAATTAGGATTAGGGTTGGGTTAGCATTAGGATTAAGGTTAGGGTTAGGGTTAGAGATAGGGTCAAGATTAGGGTTATGGTTAGGAATATAATTAGGATTAGGGTTAGGGCTTGACTAAGGATTAAGGTTAGGGCTAGAGATAGAATTAGGATTAGGGTTGGGGTTTGAGTAAGGGTCGAGGTTAGGGTTAGAGATAGGATTAGGATTAGGGTCAGGGTTAGGGTTAGAGATACAATTAGGATTAGGGTTAGGGTTAGGGTTAGTATTAGGGTTAGGGTTAGGGTTAGAGATAGAATTAGGATTAGGGCTAGTATTAGTGTAAGGATAGTGTTAGGGTTATGATCAAGGTTAGCTGTAAGATTCATATTTGATGTCATATTTGTTGATATGAACAATATTGAGAAAAAACATGGAAAGATATAATTAGGATTCAATTAATGTCACCATTCATGTCCACCATGCAATATTCTTTAATAAATCAAACTAAATTAAGATTATTAATGTAAGATTCAATTAGGGTTAGGATTTAATTAGAATTAAATTTAAGTTAGGATTGCAATTAGGGTTCAATTAGTGTATGGTTAGTGTTTGGGTTAGGATCCAATTATGGTTAGGATCCAATTAGGGTTAGAGTTCAATTAGGGTTTGGGTTAAATTAGGGTTAGAATTAGGGTTAGAGTTAGGATTAGGGTTAGGGTTATGGTTAGGGTTAGGGTTATGGTTAGGGTTATGGTTATGGTTAGGGTTATGGTTATGGTTATGCTTACGGTTAGCATTATGTTTAGGGTTAGGGTTAGGGTTATGGTTATGGTTATGGTTGTGGTTATGGTTGTGGTTATGGTTATGGTTAGGGTTAGGGTTAGGGTTATGGTTATAGTTATGGTTACAGTTAGGGTTATCATCATGATTAGGTTCATCATCACAAATATGATTATCATCATGAATAAGATTAGGGTTAGGATTAGGGTTAGGGTTATCATCACCAATAGGCTTATCATCACGAATAGGATTAGGGTTAGGGTTAGGATTAGGGTTAGGGTTAGGGTTAGGGTTAGGATTAAGATTAAGATTAGGATTAGGGCCTAACCCTAACCCTAACCCTAACCCTAACCCTAATCTAACCCTAACCCTAACCATAATTCTAACCCTAACAACGATAACTCTAACCCTAACCTTAATACTAACCCTAACACTAATCCCTATTCATGATTATAACCCTAATCTAAATTCATGATGATAAACCTAACCCTAACCTTAACCATAACCCTTACCCTAACCTTAACCCTAACCCTAACCCTACCCCTAATCCCTATTCGTGATGATAAACCTATTCATGATGATAACCCCAACTCTAATCCCACTTTTAACTCTAACACTAACCAAATTTAATCATTTATAAAATCATAACCAAATCCAACCCTTACTATAATTGAACACTCACCCTAATTGAAACCAACCCCTATTTTAGCCTTACTCATAATCATATCTTTATTTCTAATTATAACCCTAATCTAAATTCATGATGATAATCCTATTCGTGATGATAAACATAACCCTAACCTTAACCCTAACCCTAACCCTAATCCTATTCTTGATCATAAACCTATTCGTGATGATAAACCTAACCCTAAC
>VDFB02053562.1:0-12129 GCA_007258455.2 Sequoia sempervirens
CAACATGACATCATCACCAACATTGTGTTGGAACATCAGTGGGGTGTGGCATCGTACCTATTGCATCATGTTGCAACATGTCGAGATACGAAGTCTATCTCAGCATGAGTATCAAACTTCCCTCCACATGTTGGACCTCAAAATATACATATACATGGGGCACATGGTCCCACTTGGGTTATCCATGCAGGGCCTTCTCACCCTAGAGCCCAATACCCAAGTGGCAACACATGTGGCATATCATACCTTTTGTGAAGACAAGGTAGATGATCATCCAAGAAATACCAATGCTATTGTACTCCAAACTATGGGAATTAGGCTAGCACAGATGGATCAAGTACCTTGATCCATCATAAGGGGAAGTAGTGAGTACATCTCAGGATCGATTGAGCTAAGGCCACTCTATGCCGCAATATGTGTACACTACACACTCCACCTAAGGAACTTTGTGGCTGCTACTACCCCTTCAAATATTGAGGGACTAGAGAACTAAAAGAAAACAATCTGTGAAACTATCTTTTTGGTACTCTTATATATATACATTTCAACCACATGTGGGTTGGCCCTCAATTAGTTAACAAACATACAAACACACATAATGGAATGATCAATCCCACACCAAAAATTACAACATTTTCCCCATGGATGGGTACACAATATCACCATTCCATGGGCACACAAAGCAAGTATAGGGTATTCACAACACTCAACCAATGCATAGTTATTGGTTTCTCACATTTACAGGGGGTACAATTACATACACAATTCCATAAGTAAATTTATTTCTTTAACCAATGTGATTCATACCATTGCATATATCCATAACCCTTTATATGTTTTTCTTTCACTCTACTCTTTTCCATATATCACATGATGCTAAATGTCAATTTCAAGATCATTGTGATAACTTAACAACTCCACTTAACAAATTCATATTCACTTTCATTCATTTGGTCTAACATTCTATCCTCATAACATATGAATATGCAAACTAATTTTTCTTCCACACAATAAGAATTTTACATAATCACCATGAATTTATAAATGCATCCAAAAATCATTAATACTTTTACATCAACATTCATGCATCTAGAGTACAACAAATTATAAATAAGTTCTATATTTGCACAAGAATAATAATGATCCCCTACTTAACTCTTACTACTTCATGTATGTCTTTCCTAAACACAAACAACTCTTCATCACAAGTTATTCAAATTTTCATAGAACAAAAGGACTCACTTATTTGTTTCCAAAACACAATCCCACATTCTCTCAAGCTTTATCCCAATTCAGGACAAGTAACACTAAATCTTTACATAGAGATTATGCCTACTCAAACATCCCTACCCCATACCTAAGCTTAATTACTTCTCATGCCACCCACTCATAACAACTCAACATGCAAGACATCCAATGCATAAATATTTTCTATTTAAACAATAGTAAGAAGGAGACATTACATCATGGGTTTTCAACTTCACACATAAACAAGATGTTCAATTGCCAATATATTCATTTTTTAACTACCTTCATACTTTTCCCTTAGTCTATTCTAACTACCCTTTTACAAGTGGTATATTCTTAACATTATGAAAATGTAATTCAGACCACATAAGTAACCTAACTACACAAATGGCATCTTGTCTAATACACATATAGTCAATCAAAGAAATACACACATGTAACTTTTCAGCAATAGAATTAGAACCTACACATGCATTCCAAGACAAAATTTGTACCTTTAAAGAGCGAGTCATGGAAATGAAATAAGATACGCTTAAGAAAAATCAACTAGGACAATAATGGGCTCATATGAAACTAGATTACCTAGTGTTAGAACGGAGCCAATACCAATTATAGCATGCCAAGGAACCAGGAGGACAACAAAGAAAGAGATACAAAGACATGAATTTTAAAAAATACAAAATTAACATTATCAAAGACCATTATTATCATTTAGCTAACATTACTCCAACATAATGATCAGCTTTCTAATGACATACAGATAAAGTTGCTAATGCTATTCACAATGAAGTAAACCATTGATAACTCATAAAGCATTCTTGGAAGATAATAAGACTTATCATTTACATTCTAGTCCTAGGATATACCTAGGTTCCCCAATGTTCTTACTGCTTTTATATACCACAAAGGAAAGGGGTTATATTTATTTTCCCTTATAGCCTACTAGATAAGGATAAGGAATACATTTAACATTTAAGTACAATAACAAAATATTTACATAATTAATAAATAGAAATAGACATTTTATAGTTACTTTTTCTAGGTCTTGGAATTTTATCCTTGATCTTGGTGAAGGATCACCTAGGCTAACCTCCATTTTGTTAATTGTCATTTTTCGCTTGTATCTGACATTAGCCAAGTCAGAGGGTTTGGGTGTTTATTTTGGACCTTAGAAGGTCTTGCTTGTGTGTGGACTAGGTGAATTAGTCGTTAGGACTAAGGTCACCAAAGTTTAGTCATAGTTAATAATTTTTGGTTTTGCTTAGCCTAGTAGCTTAAGTTGGGATTTTGAGTCTTAAATGTGTTCTAAACACATCAATGTTGTTAGAAAGATGCCATGAGGTAGTTAAGGGAGTTGGTTGCTCGAAATACAGGAGATAGAGGTCCTAAGAGTTAGGATGATGGCATAAGGACAAGTTACCAAATGTTGTTACAAAGTTGTCATGGCAACGTTTGCCATTATGGCAAATGTTGCATGCAACTCGGTTACATAGGATCCCCTAAAAGATAGGAGTGTGGGATCGACCAACAGACCCTAAAAAGATGGTAAATAGCATCTAAGAGGCAAGGAGGCTGGAATGGAAGCAATTAGATTGTAATTAAGTTTTGGTTTTGAAAGTGAATAGAGGAGGACTCTGCAAATTCTGTGTTTTTCTGTGTTTACCGAATGTTTTGAAGTGACAGTGATAATAAGTGAATTGGATGTACTGATTTGACATTGGGATTGTGTTCACAAGGTAGTTCTAAGCTTTTTCTCTTTTGCAAGCAAGTTAATTTGAGTTAATTTAGTGTTTTGAATTCATAAGTTAAGGTTTAGGGGTTTTTCTGGTCCTGTCCTGACCAGTTTGCCTTTTTATGGCTCCCCCATGAAATCTAGCCACGGGATCTTCCTGAGAATAGATGGATTTGTTAGGGGAGCCATTGATCATCTTTAGGGTTAGGATTCAGAGGATTACGTGATATGTATTGACAAACCCCTAAGCTGACTTTGAGTGCACAGTTGGGAGTTTGGCTTGAGTGAAAAGGCTGAGAATATAGGGGATTGAGGTACACTCTGGAACAAAGTACGGAGTTCGGTAGGGGTATGGTCATATCATAGCTATTCTAGGAGGATTGAGATTTCTACCAATCCATTTGATTCAGTTTTGAGTGAGAAAACAAAGAAACCCTAGTAATTAGGTCTTTTAGCCCTATTTGACCTAGATTATAGGAAACTAGTGTACGGAGGAGTTAGGGGTCTGAAACCTAGTGAATATTTTAGAGGATCAAAAAGGGTATTTGAATGTGGAAATTTTTTTTTAGGTTGTTTGGAAAGTTTGGACAGGAATAGGGAAAAGGTCACTGTCAAGGGCTACAAGGAATTAGGCCTCCTCAAGATCAATTCTTGAAATCGGTAAGAAAGAAGGTGGAAGAGCCTCAAAGATGGATCCAGTTGGAAATTATTGGCATGTTCCCAACATGTTTAGCACCCCTACAATCCAGTTCAAGGTTTGTGTGATGTTGGCACTTAGGGAGTCTTCTAAGTGTAGGAGAGTTTTCGATTATAAAGTGGTGTTAGTCACTTTCAAGCAAAACCTAGGAACGCTCACACCATAATATTAGTATCGAGCTAGGTTTGATCAGGATTGTGATTGATGTTGCAACCCATTGAATCAATAGGAGAGAATACACCATAGGAAGATAGAACCATGGTGACTAACGTTGAGTTAGCCAAGAAAGTAGAAGAACAAGAAGAGGATAATCAGTTGCTAAGAGAAAGATTGTCCCGAATGGAGCAACTCCTAGATGAAGTCCAAGAAAAGGCAGATAAGGTCAAAGTTAAAATTGATCTAAAGGAAGAGAAGGAAGCAAAGGAAAAGGAATCAGACTTGGAGGAGGAAGCTCCAACACCTGACCCTGTTCTTTCTGAAGAACCCTTCTTGAAGGCACTGAAGGCCTTAAGTGGCAAAGCTTTGGAAGGTGTGCCACTATTCAGTGGACAAATGGATCCTGATTCAGTCATGGACTGGATTGAAAGTATAGAGAATCACTTTGAATGTGATGGTATAACAGAAGCCAAAAAAGTAAAGGTGGCCAAGTCAAGGTTGAGAGGTTCAGCTCTCACATGGTGGAAGTTTGTGAAAACTGAAAGAGAGAAAGAAGGAAAGGGTCCTATAGTTACATGGAGAGGCATGGTAACCAAGATCAAGCAGACCTACTTACCTGATGACTATGAAGTCTAGTTGCATAGGAGGAGACATAATCTTAGACAAAAATATATGGATGTCCAAACATACACCGAGGAGTTCCAAAAGTTGTGCCTCAGATCAAAGGTGGTTGAAGATGAAAGCATCAAGCTAGCAAGGTATTTGAATGGACTCAAGTGGTCTATTCAATAAGACATGAGCCTAGTGAACTTCAAAACCATTCGCCAATGTTATCAAATGGCCTTAAAGATAGAAGAGAAAGGAAAAAAGAAGCAAGAAAAAACCTCCAAAGGTAGAGGTGAAGGAAAAGATAGTAGAGGACAAAGAGGTGGCTATGCTGGAAGAAGTTCAGAATCAAGGGCTCAAGGAGAAGTCAGGTACTCTGAACAACAAGAAGGAAGTTCTAGTAGAGGTGGTAGAGGAAGAGGCTCTAGCTCTAGAGGAAGAAGTGGTGGACAAGGAAGAGGAAGTTACTTTGCCAATATGAAGTGTTTCCACTGCAATCAAATAGGACACTCGACGTATAGGTATCTAGAGAAGGGTAGTACTTCCCAAGGATGTGACAGAAGGACTAATCTGGTTCATGATGAGACAAATACAGTAGAGAAACATTCTGAAGTACCATTAAATTTAGAGGAAGGAGAGAACCTCATGATGAGGAGAACTTTGATCAAAGAGCCAGTTAAATTAGAGCCAAGCCAAAGGAAGTCCTTGTTTAGGATAAAGTGCAAAATGATGGGTAAAGTATGTAGAGTCATCATTGACTCAGGGTCTACTAACAATATTGTGTCAGAGGAGACAGTTAGCAAGCTAAAGTTGACAAGGATACCCCACACTAATCCTTACAAGGTCACATGGCTCAATAGAGGCCAACATGTCTTGGTAAATGAACAAGCATGGGTGGAGTTCTCAATTGGTAGGTACAAGGACAAAGTCTTGTGTGATGTGTTACCTATGGATCCATGTCACCTACTCCTAGGTAGACCATGGCAATTTGATCGCCAAGCTATGCACGATGGAGTGAAGAACTCTTATACTTTCAAGAAGGATAAGGTAACATTCAAAATTCAGTCACTGTTAGAGGATGCAGAGGTGCAGACAACAGGTCCTAAATTGCTCATGGTTGGTGAAAAAGAGTTCTTAGAAGCCTTGGAAGAAGGAGAAGGAGTTGGCTATGCATTAATGTTAAGGCCAAGAGAGGTAAGTAATGACAAAGCAGCTGAGAAACCAGAGTTACCTAAAGAAATACAGGAAATGTTGTAGACCTATGAAGACATTGTAAGTAGTGGAAAACTAGCAGCATTACCCCCTAAAAGAGCCATAAGTCATAGGATAGACTTGATACCAGGGGCTACCCTACCAAATAAGGCAGCCTACAAGATGACCCCTCAACAAAATGAGGAAATAGCTAGACAAATACAATAACTCCTAAACCAAGGCCTCATTAGAAAGAGCATTAGTCCATGTGCAGTACCCACTGTCTTAGCACCTAAAAAGGGAGGGGAATGGAGGCTTTGTACTGATTCAAGGGCAATAAATAAGATAACCATTAGGTATAGGTTCCCTATCCCTAGGATTGAAGACCTAATGGATTGTCTAGGTGAAGCTAAGTACTATACTAAGATAGACTTAAAGAGTGGTTATCACCAAATTAGAATACATGAGGGAGATGAGTGGAAAACAACTTTCAAAACCAATGATGGTTTATATGAGTGGCTGGTTATGCCATTTGGGTTGTCTAATGCCCCCTCCACATTCATGAGACTCATGAATGAAATCCTCAAAGACTACATTGGTAAATTTGTAGTGGTATATCTTGATGATATACTGATTTATAGAAAAACAAGAGAAGAGCACCTCAAACAGATAGAGTTGATTTTCAAGAAGCTACATGAGGAGAAATTGATGATCAATTTAGAAAAGTGTGAATTCATCAAGACAGAGTTGGTGTACCTTGGGTTTGTATTATCACATGGCAACTTGAAAATGGACATTAGCAAAGTGGAAGCCATCCTCAATTGGCCTACTCCAAGGACAGCAATAGAGGTAAGAAGTTTTCATGGCCTTGCTCAATATTATAGGAAGTTCATAAGACAATTTAGTGCTATTTGTGCTCCTATGTTGGATACCATTAAAGGAGGAATGAAGACTAAATTTGCATGGAATGAGCAAGATAACAAAAGTTTTGAGTTGTTGAAAGAAAAGATAGCTACCCAACCTGTTTTGGTGTTACCAAGTTTTGAGAAGCTATTCACTATTGAGTGTGATGCAAGCAATGTGGCTATTGGAGCTGTTCTCAGCCAAGAGGGCAGACCGGTGGCTTTCCATTCTAAAAAGTTAAGTGAATCCAAGAAGAAGTATTCTTCTTATGACCTTGAGATGTATGCATTGGTCCAGGCTCTAAGGAAATGGAGGCACTACTTGCTTCCCAAGGAATTCATAGTGTATTCAGACAACCAAGCACTTAGTTTCTTGAATTCACAAGAGAAATTGAGTCACAGACACATGAAGTGGGTTGAATACCTACAAGCTTACACTTTCAATATCAAGCACAAGAAAGGTGTACTCAACAAGGTGGCAGATGCCTTGAGTAGAAGAGCTCTCACCATTCAAGAGATTCAGTTGAAGAGCATGGGAATAGATCATTTCAAGGATCTATATGCAAATGATGAAGATTTTGCAGACATTTATAAGGTATGTGTTGAATACAAGAATCATTTTCATAGTAGATATGTTGAATATACTTTGCAAAGTGATCTCTTGTTTAAAGGGAATTGGTTATGTTTCCCTAGAGGCTCCATTAGAGAGAATTTGATACAAGAAAAGAATAATGGTGCATTGAGTGGTCACTTTGGGATCACAAAGACTCAAGAACTTGTTCAAAGGTTCTATTATTGGCCAAGGATGAACCTAGATGTTAGGAGGTATGTGGAAAGTTGTATAGTGTGTCAAAATGCCAAGGGTACTTCTTCAAATGCAGGCCTATACCAACCACTGCCTATCCCTACTAGGCCATGGGAATGCTTGAGTATGGATTTTTTAGTTGGGTTACCCAAGAGAAGACAAGGCATGGACAATGTTTATGTAGTTGTGGACAGATTCAGCAAGATGGCTCACTTTGTGCCATGTAAAACAACCAATGATGCCAGTCAAATAGCCTCTCTTTTCTTCAAAGAGATAGTAAGGATACATGGGTTACCTATGAGCATTGTGTCAGATAGAGACACCAAGTTCATGAGTCATTTTTGGAAGACTCTTTGGCAGAGATTGGGAACTAATCTATCTTTTGGATCTGCATACCATCTCCAAATTGATGGTCAGACTGAGGTTGTTAATAGAAGCCTTGGCAATCTATTAAGGTGCTTGACCAAGGAGTATGGTCAACAATGGGATCAGTTCATTGGACAAGCTAAATATGCCTACAATGACACTGTGAACAGGTCAATAGGGAAGAGTCCCTTTGAAATTTTCTATGGTCTACACCCTAAAGGAGTCTATTAACTAAGAGACATAAAGGATGGAGTTAAAGGAAGTGGATATGCTGATGATTTTTCCTATGCAATGCAAGAGATTCATGACACAGTTAGAAAGACATTGATAGAGAATACTATGAAGCATAAGGCTAAAGTTGATGAGGGTAGAAGAGAAGTTCAGTTCAATGTTGGAGATTTAGTGATGGTGCATCTAAACAAGTCCAGGTTATAGAAAGGATTCCCTCACAATTTGCACATGAAGAGGATAGGTCCCTATCCTATCTTGGAAAAATATGGAAACAATGCTTTTAGAGTGGAGCTACCGGAAGACAGTAGATTGTCCCCTGTTTTCAATATCGCAGACTTGGTTCATTATAAAGGACCACCACCAGACATGGATCAAAGTCTCCATGAAGTCATTCAAGATGTGGAAGAGCTCAAACTACCTTCTGCTACAGTCAAACAAGCTAACAGTATACTAGATACCAGGGTCTACAAGAAGACTAGAACCAAGGAATACAAGGAACATCTGATTAAATGGCACGATCAACCTGATGCTAATGTAGTATGTATCAAAGAATCAGAGTTCAAGAAGTTGGGCATTGACCTCAACTTACTCAATCCAAGGGTGGATTGAAATTTTTTACTTGGGGAGGATGGTGCAGGAGCACCTAGGCTAACCTCCATTTTGTTAATTGTCATTTTTGGCTTGTATCTAACATTAGCCAAGTCAGAGGGTTTGGGTGTTTATTTTGGACCCTAGAAGGTCTTGCTTGTGTGTGGCCTAGGTGAATTAGTCATTAGGACTAAGGTCACCAAAGTTTAGTTATAGTTAATAATTTTTGGTTTTGCTTAGCTTAGTAGCTTAAGTTGGGATTTTGAGTCTTAAATGTGTTCTAAACACATCAATGTTGTTATAAAGATGCCATGAGGTAGTTAAGGGAGTTGGTTGCTTGAAATATAGGAGATAGAGGTCCTAAGAGTTAGGATAATGGCATAAGGACAAGTTGCCAAATGTTGTTGCAAAGTTGTCATGGCAACATTTGCCATTATGGCAAATGTTGCATGCAACTCGATTACATAGGATCCCCTAAAAGATAGGAGTGTGGGATCGACCATTAGACCCTAAAAGGATGGTAAATGGCATCTAAGAGGGAAGGAGGCTCGAATGGAAGCAATTAGATTGTAATTAAGTTTTGGTTTCGAAAGTGAATAGAGGACTTGAATTTTTTTGTGTTTTTCTATGTTTACCGAATGTTTTGAAGTGACAGTGATAATAAGTGAATTGGATGTACTGATTTGACATTGGGATTTTGTTTATAGAGTAGTTCTAAGCTTTTTCTCTTTTGCAAGGAAGTTAATTTGAGTTAGTTTAGTGTTTTGAATTCATAAGTTAAAGTCTAGAGGGTTTTCCGGTCCTATCCTGACCAGTTTTCCTTTTTATGGCTCCCCCATGAAATCTAACCACGGGATTTTCCTGCGAATAGATGGATATGTTAGGGGAGCCATTAGTTTGTACATATTTAGGGTTAAGAGTCAAGAGGAGTCGAGCAGCAGTATGTATTGTCAAACCCTAGGCGAGCTTTGAGTGCCCGGTTAGAGGTTTGACAGTGAAGAATTGGAGAATATAGGAAGGGGATTGAGGTACAGTACGGAACAAGTACGGTTCTAGGTAGGGTATGGTCATATCCTAATATGCAAGGAGGATTGAGGTCCAGTCAATCCATTAGCTAAAGTGATGAGCAAGAAATAAGAAGAATCCTATAATTAGGTCTTTTAGCCCTATTGCCCTAGATAATAGGAAATAAGTGTACAAAGGACTTAGGGGTCTGAAAACTTGTGAATCTTTTAGAGGATCAAAAATTGTATTCGAATGTGGAATTTTTTTCTTAGGTCGTTTGGAAAGTTTGAGCAGGAATGAAAAAAAGGTCACAATCAAGGGCTACAAGGAAATAGGCCTCCTCAAGATCAATTCTTGAAATCGGTAAGGAAGAAGGTGGAAGACCCTCAAAGATGGATCCAGTTGGAAGTTCTTGGCATGTTCCCAACATGTTTAGCACCCCTACAATCAGTTCAAGGTTTTGTGTGATGTTGGCACTTAGAGTCTTCTAAGTGTAGGAGAGAGTTTGCCAGTTCAAAGTGGTGTTAGTCCTTCAAGGTGAAGCACAAATTGTGAAACTCTTGGAGAGGAGTTGAAATAGGACTTAGTTAATTATCTAAGCCTGACAAGAACCTAGTAGATATCAGGTTTCTGAATGAAAACAGGGAAACGTCTTCTTAGCTAGTTGTGCAAGCAAACCTAGAAAGACACTTTCACACTAGATACACTCCTAGATTATCTTAATAAAGAATGATATAACATTTGTTCATTTGTCATCCTATACTAACTCCTACTCCATACAACACTAACCAACTACCCTTTTCCATTACATTAGAGTACAATGTTACATTCTTTCTAAGGTAAGTTCGTTAACACCATTATGTAGTGTGACATAGACTAAAGATACATAAATGACATTGTACATACATGAATTAGTAACATAATACCACCACCAATTAATCACATCACATTGCCTTATTACATTTACTATAAGGAATAATGATGATACCCACATAGCCATGAAGAAGTAAGAAGAATAATTACAAAGTGAAGATCAATATAATATGCATCACTACATATTTCCTTAACATAGTTTTATATTAATCGACAGGATACATCATCATTCCTTTATAGCATGCACCAATAAGAATCATGGCTAAGACATTCCTCGTAAAGAATATGCCTATAGAAATTAACCATCTACCCATTCCAATTATTACTTTTCCCATAAACACTTATCCTAATACATAAGAATGAAACAACCTTTAAGAAGCATATCTTATAAAGCATACATCCTATTTAAGATTTAGGATCTAAAGTTCATTCCTTAACCAAGTCAAGTGCCTAAGGTTAACATTCATTCAAATGAGAGGATATGGATACCATAGGTGCACTTGAAAGGAACATAATCAAATAATCCTAGATAACCAACTATCATCATTAACCTCCTATTACATTACATCTTAATACATTATCCTCCAACTAGGAGCAATCCAAAAATCATACGCAACTATGATAATCCAATACATAATCTTCTTGTGAAAAATAGGATCCAAAGCATGAGCAATAAGCACCAGAAGAATCATCACATGAAGTCACTTGAACACATTCATGCACTCAAACAAGGACATGAATACCCGATGAAGATAGGAAAGCACCCGACCATGTGGAACCCGAAGGACCACCCCCTATGCTAGGAGATAGACATAAGGCCCTCAAACACACAATAACCAAGGAAGGGAAACTACCTAAACCAAAGGTTATCATACAAGGAATGCAAGGGATAGAATTGAGACAAGGATCATTTTGGAACTTACAATCCATACTCAGATGGCTAAGATATGAGCCTATCTAACCCAAGGTTCTAAACAAATAACACATGGATACAACACTATAAATGTATATCAAGTACCATAGATTAAACCACCATTAGGTGCTCAAGGCCCAATGAAACTTTCTAAAATTTATCATAAATGTGCCACAACAAAGTGTAAACAACTAAAGATCATAAATAACCAAAATAGACATCATTAACCATCCATAACATTCTTTTATAACAACATCCAATCTGATTATTCACGAATAAAAAATAAGGCTACCAATAGATGCATGAAACAACTCCAATCTTCACGAAACTGAAAAGAGAACACCAAAAAACCATATAGGACCAAAGAATACACCATAAAACTTCCAAAAAAAGAAATAAAGACCCAAGAAAAAGAAATAAATTCATTTAATGAGTTTTGCAAACATATTCCCAAAAACTACTCTTAAAAGCCTAAAAACGGAGGAGGGCAAAAGAAACATTCATATGCTATTAAAAGCATAGCAACACCATCATTTTCAGAATTAAGAATACACAAAAACCAGCATGAAAAAACTTCACAAAGATTCTAATTCAATATAATTCTAAATAAAGGATAAGAAGTACAAAAACCCTACCCCAAAACGAAGCTAAATCCCTCTTGATAGTAGTCAAGTTTGCCAACCATAAAACATTCAAATCAACTCAAAATCCAAATCTGTAAAATACACATTTCAGATTTGACCCTCAACTACTCAGAAAGTATTGGCTGAATTGACCAAAAAGGCCTCAATAATTCACACAATTTGAAACAACAAA
>VDFB02053563.1:0-18707 GCA_007258455.2 Sequoia sempervirens
GTGGGAGAGGGTGGGAGAGGGTGCGATAGAGTGGGAGAGAGACTTGAGAGAGGGAGAGGGGGTTAGGAGAGAGAGAGAGAGAGTAGAGGGTATAGGGTAGAGGGTTTCAGGGTTAAGGGTTTAGGGTTTAGGGTTTAGGGTAGAGGGGAGAGAGAGAGGGAGTCAGTGAAAGAGAGGGAGGGAGTCAAAGAGAGATAGAGGGTAGAGGGGAGAGAGATAAGAGTGATTGAGTGAGAAACTTGGGAGGGAGAGAGATGGAGAGAAAGAGGGAAAGAGATAATATTTAAATATTTTATATATTAGTAATATATATATATATATATTTAAATATTTATACATTAACAAAAATATTTAAATAATATTTAAATATATTATATATTAAATACATAATTCAGTAAGAGATTATCATAAATTGTATATTATTTATTACACTATAAACTATATTGTATATTATATATTAAATTATAAACATTATTGAAATTTTTAAATCATATATTATAAATTGTATAAAAAATTTGCAACTCTATATAAAACATATTGGATATTAGATTCAAATCAGATATTTGATTTGGATCGGATATCTGATATTTTTGACATAAAATTTAATGCCTAGGGATTAGCCTCAGGCTTGCTTTGGATTTTGGTTCAGACCTGCCAATCCTAAGAAGTCAACACAAAAAATGTGTTTAACAACTTACCTTTCTTTTCCAGACTTCACCCATGTGGCTGACGACTTTTTTTACCCAAAATTGATGAAACAAAAGGGTTTGTAAAGGAGCTTCTCACCTTTCCACCAATATAAATTATACTTTAGTTTGAATCTAATAAATAATTATTATTCATTTTCTATTAGAATTATGACTAAAGTCTGATTGATAGGTTGATTGAAAAACATTTATATCTTTCAAGCGGTATCACATTTTTGAATCTAAAACATGCTTCATACTATAGGATTAAAAATAAATGAATTTCATGAATTTTTGACCAAGTTAAGGTGGTTAGACATCACGAGTTTTATATTTTTCAAAAGTTGTAATAAAAATTCATAATTAATTATTTACTTTGGAAAAAATATAAAAAATATGCATCACATCTAGACATGAGTCCTCTACTTATATCTAAAATCTTATAAAAAATATTATGATTTTATTATGGTTAGGGTGGTTAGACAAACACCTACTTCTTATTTTTTCCCTGAAATTTAAGTCCTATTGCATTGAAATTTTAATTTTTCACCAAATAGATTTTTTTTTAGAAAAATAAACCTAGTAGTTTAGAAACTACATTCAATTTTCCACAAATTCTATTCTTACATACTTTTGAAATAATATAGATAACTTATTCAAATTTTTACGTCAAGTTGCCTAACTCTGAATTTTCATTGCCACTATGATACAAAAATATTTAACCTATTCTAAGCAACTAAAATGCAATGGAAAAAAATAAGGAAACACCTCAAGATTAGCCTAAAAAAATTGTCAATGCAAAGAGGAAAGTGTAAAATGATGCTAAATAGATATACCTCCATTTTTCAACTGAAACTCCTTGGTTGGCCCTTGATTTTGATTTGGATTGTTTGCTCCTTGATGGCTCTCTATATGGCTAAATGCAAGTCTTGACTATATGCTTGAATGTAGATGCAAATAGATGAATGTTGATAGCTAGATGAGTGCACAAAATGGCAGAATTTAGTTGCAAAATGGCTAAGTCTCCCAAATTCCTTAGAGAATGGGGTATTTATAGAGAAACTTGAATTCTCTAGAGAATTCAATGATTGGGATCTATCCAACAAGGCCAAGATGAAGGGATAAGGTGAGTTGAGGACTCACAAGCCCTCACATCTTGACATGTGGATTGTGAGATGGCTAAGGGTGAGATGATGTATAGGTGATGTAGAAGGGAGGTACATGATGTGGAGGAAGGACAAGTACCTTCTAAGTACCTTTGGGAGTGAGAAGATTTCCTTAAAAAGGAACTTCTTATCCCCAAGTGGGAGTGAAAATGACACTTGAAGAATTTTGAAATTTCTCAAAAATCTCCATAGGAAAAGAGAAAGAGGTTGGAGAAATAAAAATTCACATTCATAGGAGAATCTAATGGATAAGAGAGGGTCTCCTAAAAGGTGGGAATTGGTCACATGTGCATGAGGTGAGAAGTCAAATATTCTAGAAGCCTTGGAAAGATAAAATGTGAATTAAAAATTCACATGGGGAGGAGAGAGACCTAGGATGAATAAAAGTGAATTAAAAATTCACATGGGAAAGAGGGTCAATGCCTAGAAAGCCAAATGGAAAGATTGACTAAAAGGTGGTACTAAAAGTGGCTAATGACTTTGATTAAAGTTGTGCACATACTTGATTATGATAATTAATGGAAGATTAGAGACAAGTGGAAAATATAGGAGGATGTGACATTAATCCTTGATTAAGAGGATGCACACCCTAAATATGAATTAATTAAATTAATTCAAATTAGAGATGGATTATGGAGGATGTGACAAGGAGAGAGAAAAGAAGAATTTTAAATTGATTTTAATTCAAAATGATTAAAATGACTAAATTAAATAAATTGGTGTATTTATTTAATTTAGAGAGGAGAAAGGTACTTGATAAAGTGTTTAATTGTTAAATTAAATACTTTAAGAATCTTATGTGGGAGTGTAATATTAATTAAATAAATTAATATTAACTGAATTGATGATTAAAGAGGTAAATTTGATCATATGGGCATGATCAAATTTGGGTGTCTACATTTTGCCCCTCTTTAAAATTTTGTTAGAATAACAATGTTTCGAAGAAAAATAAAATGTCAGTGATGAAGAAAGTGGTAGGGATTGATGCCCCAGCCTGAAAGAGGTTGAATGGGTTGTCCAAGTGGAGGGAAAAGGGAGAGCGATGCCCCAGTGCCTGCCTCAAATGGATGGAAGGAAATGATAAGGTATGCCCCCTCAAGAGGGTGGTTGGGGAAGAAATAAGGGGGCCCCGGATGACTTCTCTATAGAAAGAAACAAAGACACCATTGGATAGAGTGTAAAAAATTAAGCAAGTTTAACTTTTGAATAGAGTTGATTGGACATACGGTGTGCAAATGGCGGCTTTGAGAAAGAAGGGGATTAGTTGGGAGAAAAAAAAGGTTAAATAAAAGGTAAAAAATACCTTTTATTTAAAAAATGAGGGAAAAAGAAAGGGTTAAAAGGTAATTGGAAGAATTATCTTGTCTCATTGTTACTGCAGCAAGTGAGGAAAGAGGAAAGAAGGAAGAGAGGAGACAGAGCAACAATGCCTTAGGATTATGATACGAAGATTATTCATTGAGCAGATGAGGTGCGGAGACGCTGGACCCACTTCACGATGCCCTACAGGGTGAGTAATAAAACCCATGTTATGTATTTTAAATATTGAGCATGTTCTAAGATAGGTAAAGAAAATGTAAAATGTGGGTTTGGTGGGCGGGGGGGAATAGGAAAATGGGCAGTTGGGGAATGGAAAAAAAAAGAGGGAAAGGGGAGATTTTAGGGGGTGAAATAGGACACGCTGCCACACAGAGGGGTGGACACGCCCTAGAGCTAGGGCAGACTCGCCTTGGAATGGGGCAGACTCGCCCTGAGCTAGGGTGGACACACCTTGGGATGGGGCAGACTCGCCTCGGCAAGGGGGCGGACACGCCCTGAGCTGGGGCTGACACGTCTCGGGTAGGGGTGGAGTTGCCCCAGAATGGGGGCAGGCACGCCCCAGGTTGGGGCTGAGTCAACCTGGGAGCTAGGGTGGAGTCGCCTCGGTAGGGGGAAAGACACACCCCGAGCTGGGGAGGACACGCCCCGAGTAGGGGCAGAGCTTCCCCAAGCTGGGGTGGAGTCACCCAAGGCTGGGGTGGAGTCGCCCTGGGTTAGGGGGTAGAACCACCCCAAGCTGGGGTAGAGTAGCCCTGGAAAAGGGGGGCGAGGGTTGAAAATGGAGGCTAAAAGGTTGAGACTGCAAAAACAATGAGAGAAAAGAAAAAGGAAAAAAAATTAACAAGAGAAGAAAAAATGTCCCAGAACTGGGAAGATTGTGTACTGATAAATAGTCGGTGTGGATGCAGGGTTTGAGGTAGATACAGACACATGAGCGATGGTCAGAGGTACTGACAACGACTGTAGCAGCGATGACCATTATGGATCATGCGGCTTTAGATCATGCAGGTTTATTGCACTTTTTAGAGGTGCCAGTGATGAGGGCACATCGAGTGATGTTGACGGCCTTAATAGAGAGATGGAGCTCAGAGACATTGATATTTTGTCTACCGATGGGGGAGATGACGGTGACACTGCAGGATGTATGGCGCATCTTGAAGTTGCCTATAGCAGGGATATTGTTTAGTGATGTGGTGTCGAGAGGGGCCAAGTTAGATCAGACTATGACAATGTTATTTGGACATGTCAACCTACCTCTTCAGGATCCGCAGTTCGATCTAGATAGATGCTTGACAGGGGGGTTACCACCTTTGCCTTTATTCCTAGGTGGGCTGATCAGTGGGATATTATTACTAGATCATAGTAGGCGATATTGCAGTCTGAGGTTTATGGAGGTGATTCGACTCATTGTGGAGTGGTGTGAGGGACGATTGCATGGGGTACTTGTGTCCTAGCCTAGTTGTATAGGGATATGTATCTGATTTGCTATCGAGAGATAATGAGTTTGACACACATGACCCTTCTACAGGTGTGGGCATGGGAGCATATTATGGTGACGAGACGGATTGTTGTTAGGGAGGGAGATGTGGATGATAGAGAGCCAGTGGCATGGGGGTATGGAGAGGTGAGGTGCTGGGTTTTGTATCATGGGGGATTGGGAGATATGGAAGGATGGAGGAGGATGATAGATGATTTGGAGGAGGGAGACATAGTGTGGTGACCTTACATGCTTCCACGCTTCAGGGGATGGAGAGAGCAGACTGAGAGACAGAGAGGGTACTTTATGACTCAGTGTGTCCTGATTAGGATTCTTCTACAGATAGTGGAAATACATCAACTAGATAGGGTGGTGAGACAGTTTGGGCTAACACAGGGTATCCCTGGTGCACTGATGATGTTTCGGTGACTCACCAGAGAGCGACCGTGGGGGCACACGTTTAGCCCGAGGGAGGCCAGAGCAGCATGGGTAGCAACAGTGTAGGTAGCCTATCTTGGGAGATGTGTGGGAGTAGAGGATGTAGGGGTAACAGTACGATATGACTGGTGGTTGTGCAACCATTGATGGGAGAGGATTACACCATTGGTGTCGATTGTAAGAGCCATAGGATTTGGATGAGAGGATGAGCGCCGAGGGGCTAGAGAGATAGTATGACATGAGGGTGGAAGAGGTCTTGAGCCAGATGTGGGAGGAAAGAGGATGGAGGTAGTGGGACAATCAGCGAGGAGGAGGGGACAGTGGAGGAGGGTTAGAGAGGCGGTATGACAGGAGGGTGGGAGAGATCCTAAGCTAGATGTGGGAGGATAGGAGGAGTCAGAGGTGGAGATGATACACTCAGTGGAGGGTAGAGCTAGCTAGTAGACTGGTATAGGGGGTAGGGTACGATAGAGGAGAGTGTTGGTACAGGCCAAGCAGGGAGGGGAGAGATAGCAGGATGGAGGTCATCAGGGGATGGAGGCCAGGAGTCAGCCAGAGAGGATAGCAAGCAGGAGGCGATTGATGGGGGTATAGACCATAACAGAGTAGGAGGGGATGGGAGCGGGAGGACAATGAGAGGAGCCTGAGAGGAGACTGAGGCTAGGAGTCAGCCAGAGAGGATAGCAGGCAGGAGGCGGCTAATGAAGGTACAGACCATGATAGAGCAGGAGGGGATGGGAGGCGGAGGACAACAGGAGGGAGCCTGAGAAGATACTAAGGCTAGGAGTCAATTAGGGAGGATGGAGAATAAGGGACGACAAAGGAGTGGGCAGGTGGTGATAGGGTAGCTTCCGCCTATTGTAGAGATAGGGAAGAGTGAGGATGAGGAGCATTTGGAGAGAGGAGAGTCGAGGAGGTTGATGAGAGTGGGGAGGCATGGTCAGCCGCAGAGAGTGCGAGTCTGCCCTTTTGTGGAGGACTTGGAGGATCAACAAGAGTAGGAGGGCAGGGGGGATGATGATGCTATGGAGATAGATGGAGATGTGCCGAATATGGATATTTGGGATGTAGAGCCATTGGTAATGGTTCCTGTCATTACCTCAGGAGATCTGATTATGCAGCTAAGAAATACTACGGGGATACTTTAGAGCACAAATTAGAGGTTGAGGGTAGCAGAGGCAGAGGTGATCAGACTCAGAGTCAAGCTATCAAGAGTCCCAGTAGTAAGTCAAAGGGATTATAGACTTATGGTTGACCTCCTATCCACACATGTAGAGGTGATGGGGAGGGAGAGAGAGAGACTACAGGCTATTATACAGGAGATACGAGATGAGTTAGTTGTTGTCAGTTGGAACAGTGATAGACTACAGGTGGAGGCTGTTATATTACAAGCCAAGGGGGTAAAGGGGATGACTGAGCATGTGTCAGCAGGCAGTGGGTAGTAGGGGTGATCTCCGGCAGGAGCAAGATGAGCTACAGGATAGAGTATATTGCTTGGACCAGATGGTAGGAGAGATGGTGGTGATGCAGGAGAGAGAGAGAGAGGCAGGGAAGGGAGCAGGCCCATATTATGCAGGTAGAGAGAGATGCAACACATACACGGGTATAGGTAATGGAGGCAGAGAGGGATGTGATGCAGACGCGGGTTCAGGTGCTGTAGAGTGAGAGAGGGTTGGCAGAGGCATAGATATAGTCTCTCCAGAGGAGGAGAGAAGAGGTGGTTTTAGAGTTTTCAATGTTGCAGAGAGAGCGAGATGCAGTAGTACTAAGAGGGCAGGAGCTTTAGAGGGACAGGGATGGAGTGGTTACTTAGTTACAGGCCAAAGAGAGGGAGAGAGATGTTGTAGTGATACAGATGCAGACACTGTAGGGGGAGCAAGATACAGTAGTGGCTCGGTGGCAGTCAGTGCAGGTTAGTGGTGGGATAGGGATAGATGTATAGGGGTTACAGGGGGAGAGGGATGTAGCAGTAGCTAGGGCAGTGGCTAGCGAGGAGATGAGAGATCGAGTTTAGGCAGAGATGGTGCAGTTATGTCTATCCCAGGAGGCCTGGGAGTAGGAGAGGAGAGTGATTATGAGGGATCATGATAGGTATCGTCAGGAGCAGAATTCTACTTGGGTTCAGGTTGCAGAGTGAGAGGAGAATGCGAGAGAGGCAAGATTTTGGATGGTTGCATACTACCATGCAGATCCAAACCTGACCCAACAGATATTTCAGTATACTCGACAAGCACCCCAGATGCTCGTGCCATCTCAGTCATTGGGAACATAGACTTGAGGTTACAGTGATTCACCAGGTGTTACACCTGGCAGGAGATCATTACCAGATTCACGATAGAGATCCGATGTGGGTAGCTCATTCAGGAGGTGACAGGTTACTGAGTTTTTGACAAATGCAGAGTGGAGCATGTAGGGTTTATTAATAGAGATCAAAGATGTTCTATATCACTAGATTTTGTAGTTTATTATGTGATAGATACATGATAGATTTTGATGTATGATGGACATGTGACGCACATTATATTACTTTGATTATGACATAGGACAGTTCTTATTGACACTATGTAGTATGTTTCCTTTTGTGATGGGTGATTTAGTTGATGTATGCAGATGTATATGATAATTCCTACTTATGTGGATGGATATGTTGGTTTATTTATGCACATGTTTATGATACTAGATGTTTATGTACATGATTGGGTTTATATGGTGATATGATGGGTGCACATGTTGTATCTATGATGATTTATATGTATGGATTCCTGGTTGGCTTATTGTCATGTATGTATATGTGTATGATGGATTTTGTATGAACATCTTATATATGCAGGATGTGATGTACTAGAAGCTTGACACTTTGTGATGCAAGTGGCCATGCATGCATGGATCTAACATGTTGTGATGCAGGTGATGATGTATGTGTGGTTAATAATATGAACCTAATATATGATAATATTTTCATAATTTATAGTGAATTAATGATGAGAGGAAATAACACATGGTCATAAGTGTCAATAAGAATTGACATGATAGTGTAAGATGGGTATGTAGTGATTTGTGAAAAATGGGTGTAATTTGTCACCTATCAAAAACCTTTAGTATCCTAAGAAGAATGGGAGAGAGCGGGATAAAGTACTTGCACAACCAGAACCATAGGGTGAATGCAATGCAACGGATGATGAAATGCAATCCTAATATGAGTTGCCATCTTTGGAGCACTAATTTTTGCTATAGCATAAGATACCGAATACCCTGTCATGTAAGACTAAGGTGAGTTGGCATCCAATGCATGAAACAAACATAGAAAACAAAAAAAGCTGTTAGAGTAAAGGTTTTAATTTAATCATGTTGATTAAATTACCTTTATTCCTCTCTTAAGATTTCTCTTTAGTTTGCATTTTGTGACATTTAATAATTATATTAATTATTAAATGTCTACCTATTAGGGTTTCTTTTAGGGTTGCACAATATCCTTTTATAAGGATTCATCATTGTAATTTATCTCTCTCTCAGATGAATACATTTTTCAGCTTTCAGAGCACCCTTGCTTGTTTATCTCCATCTCTTCTTTTTGTGACAGGTTATTTGCATCGCGGTGATCGCCGGAAGTCTGCATGAAGTTGGCTTTCCATAGCTTCTACCACGTGAGATATCGAGCTCAGGACTCTTTGCTTCACAATTACGATTCGAGAAGATTTTGGGCTTTTTTGGGGTTAAATCGGCTTCAAAGTTTTTTAGTTGATTTTGAGGATCCCAGGTAACTCCAGATTTTGGGTGCATTTGAATTTAAGCGGACCTCCATGATTGGATTGAGCAATAAAAACCCATATTTTATATATGGTTTGACCTATTGGGTATAAAATGATTGATACGGGAGTGAATTTTTGCCACTAAAGGCGTCACGGCCCACGAGAACCCATATATATCGAAGCGGAAATTTAAAAATCAATTTTTTGTCAGTTTTTAAAGTTTTTTAAAGAAATTTCTCTTAGCAGTGTTGTTGAAACCGAGCCATGATCTGCCCTGGCCGTCGCTGAGGCTGACCACTGCGCCACCGGGCGGTAGACCACCTCTTCACCACCCGTTAAGGCTTCGGTACAGCCAGAGTAGGCTTACCTTGACCGGTCGCATTGGTGACAAGCGCCATACAACCCGGCCCGAGGGTACACACCAAGCGGCCGAGAGTCACATGCACAACCGGGGCCGCAGCGCCCGGCACCTTGCCATGACCCACAGTGCGTCCATATCGGATCAGCCCTTGAGAACGTGAAATTTTAAAACCTTTTTGAGCAACCTTCACGAAATCGGGCATAACTAGGGCATTTTAGCTTGGATTTTCGAATGGAAATAGGCGTTGGAAAGCTGGTTCCAAGACCGATCTGATTGATGCAGGTCTTTTTTTTTTATTTTGACATTTTGCAGTCTTTTTTGCCAGTCAAAGTCAGAACTTGTGTTTTTCACTCCCGGGGGCGTATCTTTTGCTTCTAAACTCCATTTTTTGCAAACAAATAGGCGTTGGAAAGGTGTTTCTGTGAACTTTCAGATCTGTAATTTATTTTTCTAGAATCTACCTCAGGTACTTTTTATCCAATTTTTTGTGTTTTCACACATCTGTCAATTACTTGGACATTTTGGCACCTGGAAATGATCTATTTGCGTGGGATGGCTTTATTTAATCTGCTTTTATGATGTGAGGTTAGTTAGTCTCATATTTTTAATTTGAAGAGTTATCATGGGTTTTTCTACTCACCCTTCAGTTGTATTTCTGGAACGGGGTAATTATGAGTCATGGGAAAAGGGTATACTTACACATTGTAGGTGGCTAAATTTGTTGCCTTATTTGTATGATCTCATACCTGAACCAGCAACTTCAGAGGGAAAACTAGCTTGGGATATCATTAGAAATCACATAGTAGGAGTTATTTTGTCTAGTGTTGATTTTGACACTGTGTGGGCTATATCGGGCATTGATTGTCCTCACTCACTTTGGACCCGTCTTTGGGAGATCTATGGGACCAGTCTTTCTCCATTCCTAGAGGATCCTGTGATTGTCTTTGTGCCCATTGGTTGGAGAGAGAACACACCCCTTTGATCATGATACTTTAAGACTTAGGTATTTAGACACCCTCCCCATATTAGATGAATTAGAGAATTGTCTCACGGTTCCTACTCTTCAGACTGAGATTATACTTGTATTAGCATCTTCTCCTATTGTTCTGATCAGTTTGATATTGCCTCTTCTTTGGCTCCTATTGATTAAGCTAAGCAGGACATCATACATCTTTCAGACATGGCTACTTGGGATTCTTATCTTGCAGGCATTTCGTCTTTGTTTGTAGAGTCCTATATTGCAGATACGGAGGATTACTTTACAGGATTTTCAGCTCCTCTTTGTTGACACCATATTCCAGTACGTTAGCCCACCATCATCTGTGCATTCAGAGGTTGCAGTTTTTGAGTCTTCAGTTCAGTTTGGATTTGACATCTTTTGTTTCAGTTCAGACAGAGAGATTCTTCAGCATCCTATTATGGCACACATCTTGAGACAGATTGATTCTTCTCTCTTCACAGGGTTTCTTCATCTTCGTCCTTTGGATCCATTTCTTCCCAAGGGGAGGAATATTATATGCCGCTTCAAGATCTCTTTCTGGATTCTACCTCAGGCATCCATATGTCGACAGGAGTTTCTTCATTGTGGGGGCCTTCTAGTCTCTTTCTTTTTCTCCTATGGAGACCATTGTATATGTACTTATATGATAGAAGCTATCTATGGGGGGTATCATGTTATCCACCTCCTATCCTTCTTTTCTTAGTGCATTGCATGCTTTCATCTCTTTTTGGAGTAGAGTTTTTCCCATGAGGTTTTCTCTATTTCTCCACTTTACAGAGATTTGGTTGTAATTGGGTACCTGATCAGGCCTAGTTGTCGGGACCCTCATTTTACTTTCTTGCATTGTAGTTACCTTTGATTTCTTGCACATGTTTGTAGCTGCACTCTTGCTCATCTTAAGGGGGGGTGTTAGAGTAAAGGTTTTAATTTAATCATGTTGATTAAATTACCTTTATTCCTCTCTTAAGATTTCTCTTTAGTTTGCATTTTGTGACATTTAATAATTATATTAATTATTAAATGTCTACCTATTAGGGTTGCACAATACCCTTTTATAAGGATTCATCATTGTAATTTCTCTCTTTCGGATGAATACATTTTTCAGCTTTTAGAGCACCCTTGCTTTTTTATCTCCATCTCTTCTTTCTGTGACAGGTTATTTGCATCCAGGTGATCTTCGGGGTCTGTGAAGTTGGCTTTCTCAACTTCTACAAAAGCTACCCCAACACCCCAAGGGTATGATGACCTTGGTTGGGCTAGGTATTGGGATAAAAAAAAACACACAAGGATGCCCCAATGTAACACAAGACCCCAGGGATCTTGGCGGGTACTATTTGGGACAACCGAGAAGACAACAACAAAGAAAAGACCAAGACAAGCCCCTACATAGACGAGTCAAAGCACACCATGATATGATGGATCAAGGCGACCCTGACAAGTGCTAATAGTGAGATTTAAATGACAAATAAATTCCAAGACATCAAAAGATCACAGTTAATTACAAAATGTCATTCACCATAGGATCAAGGGGATGGATGGGATTGATGAGGTCTGCTAGGAAGGATGCATCCTATTGAGACCGATGATGGATACTAATCTAGAATGACCCAATTTGATGCCAAATGTTCTTCATTGACCAAATCTTCTAATAATATTAGGATTTTATTTGAGAATAACAAGCCAGATAAGGACACAGACTAACACATCCTACAGACCTAGGGGCTTGGGGGCCGATCAGAGATTAGCCTTGCCTACGTGAAAGCGCAGAGCCCTCATAGTTCATAAAAATACTATGGATAAAGTGGAAAGAGAACAATGAAGATAGATGATAGACAACCAACATGTGATGGTCAAGATACCCTGGGGGAAAATCAAATGATCAGCCTTTCCTACGTGATAGTGCAGGGGCAACGTAGTTCAACAAGTGATGCGAAAGGATGAGATCTAGATGGAGACTAACACAATGAATGATCTTATATGATGACACAGACTGACAGACAAGGGGAATGAATGACATAAGCTCAAAGTGGGATACTGATAAGCTCAGGATGGGGGATAGGCTAGATGGGTCGTCTAATGCTCAATCAATATAAACCAAGTGGCCTAGGATGAGATGGATGAAGACGATAGTGTGGATGAAAGCATAGAATAACTAGGATGCTAGGTAGATAAAGATTAAGCTCTCTACGGATGACGCCTGTTACCAGGTTTTCACCCTCCATACTTATCCAAGGTGCCACCAAAAGGTGGTTTTCGCCATAGGACGAACTTATTTCTCTTTACTATTTTTGGAGTTTCTCTTCTTTTTTTTTTTGATTTTTTGATAGGTGGGGTTACTAAGTGGACTTAGGCGTAGAACTTCTTGATATGTATTATGTTGATGGGTTAGTCAAGGGGGTCTCCTTCAAGATTAGTCAACCTGTATGCCCCAGATCCATATTTAGCATCTATGTTATAGGGCCCCAACCAATTTGCCTCAAATTTTCCTTTTTTGTCTCAGTCTTCCTGAGTGCACTAATTCTCTTTGAGGACAAGATCACCTATCTGAAACTGTTGAGGGAAAACCTTCTTGTTGTAGTGATGTTTAAGGAAATTCTGGTATGCTTGCAGATGATCATAGGCTTTTATTCTTTGTTCATCCAATAATTCTAGTTGTGCAAGTCGTGCAACACGAGCATCCTCTTCACTAATAAGATTCTTCAGAGATATCCTCAGCAATGGGAGCTCAACTTCAATTGGAAAGACAGCTTCAACACCGTACACTAAAGAATAGGGGGTAGCACCTGTTAGGGTGCGGATGGATGTGAGATATGTCCAGAGGGCTAGATGAATATGGAGGTGCCAATCTCAGCTAGTGGTATTGACAACCTTTTTGAGGATGCCGATAAGGGTCTTGTTGGTTGCTTCTGCTTGACCATTACCCTGGGGGTAATAAGGTGTTGACCAATGATGTTGGATATGAAAGGTGTCGCAGAGGTGTTTCATGGCTTAGTTTTTGAAGGGTTTTCCATTATCAAAGAGGATGGTGGATGGGATACCATATCTACAGAGAATATGGTAAAGGATAAATTTTGAGATTTGGATACTGGTGATTTGTGAGAGTGGTATTGCTTCCACCCACTTAGTGAAATATTCAATGGTGGTAATTATGAATGTATGGTCGTTGGATGATGGTGGGTGAATCTTGCCAATCAAGTCAAAACCCCATTGAGAAAAGGGCCGCAATGCTAGGAGGGGTTGAAAATCTTGTGTTGGGGCATGAATCAAATCTGCATGTTGTTGGCATGGAAGGTACTTCTTCACAAATTCACAAGCATCATGTTCCAATGTAGGCCAATAATATCTAGCTCATAGGATCCTTTTGGCCAGAGCCATACCATTTGAGTGAGCTCCACAAACACCACCATGTACTTCCGTTAGTGTCGTGTAGGCTTCAGTTTCTTTTAGACACCTAAGGAGGATTCCATCATACTCGCAATGATAAAGCGTATCACCGACAATGATGTATCAGGAAGAGCAATGAATGAAGGATTTGCATTGGTTGCATGTAAGTTATGGGGGTATGATATTATCATAGAGATAGGTGTATGTATTGGTACCATGGGGAGGTGGGACCTACGATATCACACACCATATCAGTCTCAGGAATATCATATGCAGGGATTAAAAGTTGTTTAACAAGAAACTTAGATTTTGTTTGGTCTTTAGGCATGTCAATTAGGGAACCGATAGTGCCCATTGCATCTGTTGCTTTATTCTGTACCTGAGGAATTTGGTCAGACTATATGAAGGTGAAATATTTCTTGAAATCATCCACCATGCACTTATAGGGTAACAGTTTATCATCTTTTGTGAGGAATTCATCATTAACCTGTTTGACGACTAATAATGAATCATCCAAGACTTTTAGGTGAGTTATATGCCACTTTTTTGCAATTCAGAGGACAGTGAGGAGGGATTCATACTCCATGATGTTGTTGCTACATGGGAATTCTATCTTGAATGATTTTGGGATGTAGTCACCTTGAGGGGTAATTAATAAAATTCCTGCTCCTGATCCATTATGAGTGTATGAGCCATCAAAATATAGCGTCCAAGCTAGTGCTTTTGTAACTATGTAGACTTCTTCCTCTAGGAATTCAGTGTCTAGCGGGTAGGCATCTACTAATGGCACCTCAACCAATTGATCAGCTATGACCTATCCTTTTATGGCTTTTTGCTCTACATACTCTATGTCAAATTTGCTTAGGAGCATGACCCATTTGGCCATGCAGCCACTCGGAGTTTTGCTAGATAAAAAATACTTCAGGGGGTCAATTTTAGCGATTAATTTGACAGGATGGCTGAGCATGTAATGACGAAGTTTCTGTGTGCTGAAGACTAGTGCAAGGTAGACCTTTTCCATGGGGGAGTTGTTTAATTCATAGCTGACCAATGTTCGACTGATGTAGTAGATTTCCCTCTCTTTGAACGACTCATCATGTTGTGCCAACAATGCCCCCAGCATGACTGAAGTGGTAGAGATGTAAAGCAGGAGGGGTTTTCCTGGAACAGGTGGCATCAAGATTGGTGGATGAGCTAAATATTCCTTGATTTTATCGAAACCCATCTAACACTGTTGGTTCCATCGAAAGGTGGAATCTTTCTTCAAAAGATGAGTGAATGGTTGACACTTATCCGCTAGCTGGGCTATGAACCGATGGATGGACTGCATCTTCCCCTAGAGGCTTCTTAACTGCTTCAGATTGTGTGGAGGTGGCATGTCTAGAATAGCCCTTACTTTGGCAGGATCAACTTCAATACCCCTGTGGGAGACTATAAAACCCAACAATTTTCCTAATGTAACCCCGAAGATGCACTTTTTTGGATTTAGCCACAACTTGTAATGCTCTAACCATTCAGAGATCTTCTTTAGGATGATAGGATGTTTTGCTCATGTTGTAGGTTTCCCTAACAAGTCGTCGACATAATCCTCCATGATGATATGGATAAGGTCATGGAAAATGACCGTCATTGCCCTCTGATATGTTGCCCCTGCATTTTTAAGACCAAAGGGCATAACATTGTAATAGAAAGTACCCCAAGGTGTTGTGAAAGCAGTCTTGTGTTGGTCCTCAGGTGCAATTCAAATCTGGTTATAACCAGAGAAGCCATCCATAAAGGATAACATCTCATGTCCTGCTATGAGGTTGACTAACATGTCAATGTTAGGCAAAGGGAAATCATCTTTTGGGTAGGCCTTGTTAAGATCTCTGAAGTCTGTGCAGATCTGAATGTCTCCATTTGGTTTGGCAACTGGTACCATATTGGAGATCCACTTAGAGTAGTCAATTGGTCTGATAAAACCCACCTCTAGTAACTTTTCCAATTCCTTCTTGACTAATAATACGACCTGTGGATGCATCTTGTGGAGCTTCTGTTTAACAGGCTTGGCGTCTGGATGAACGTCTAAATGATGAACCACTAAGGTGGGGTCTAAGCCCGACATGTCTAAATATGACCAAGCAAAGTTAATGATTCCCTCTTGGAGTAGCTGCATAATGACTGGATACTCTTGCTCTGAGAGTGACTTAGCTACATAGGTGATCTTAGGATTTTCAGCAGTACCTAGATTAACTTCTCGAGTCTCTTCAATTAGGATGGATGATCATGTAGAGAATTGAGTTCCTACAAGGGGAAGATGAACATCTCCATCCTCCAATGCCTCTTTGAGGTTTTCACCATCAGAAGCATTCTTTATTTTTACTTTTTCAAGGTCAGGGAGTGTCTCAAGAAGGTTTTCACTAGCTGGCCCTTTTTTGCTTTTCTTGTTCTTATTTTTGTGACTAGAGTGTTCATCCTCACCAAATCCCATGAGGTTGACATATGTATCGACAGATATATTGATAGGTGTGCTAGTACGCAGGTCCCAATCAATGAGCTTAGGGTGGCAAAGGGATAGGGTAATGGTGCAAATGAATAGGCATTCGAACATGGATGATAGGTTGATGTGATCGACATCATCATATGCATGTATGATGGATTCCTCCTTAGGGATGTGTTCCAATGAGCCATTGTCCATGGCGACACTATTGGAGGTATTAGACAATGTTGCAGGGCCTTTCTACTTTTTATCAAATCCAATGCCTATGTTCTTTGGCATCTTTGATGTATCAATAGGTTGCAACCACCCTTGTTCTTCTTTACCTAGGCCTCTGCCTTTGTAGTTATACTTTTCTACAAACTTAGCTGACCATGGATATGCTTCCTGAAAATATTCCTTTAGAGGAGGATCCGGTTGGGGTTCTTCCCGGTAGACCCATTGGCTTATATCCTCTTCTGGTGCATCTATCTTGACACTAGGGGATCTAAAAGTGGTGGTAGGGATGTTTTTACCATTGAAGGTAATAGTCTTATCTTCCTTTGGAGTAGCATGTGAAGGTTTGCCATACTCATGTGGTGAGGGTGGCATGGTTGCTACATTGAGAGCAGTATGCATTTCATATTCACCACACCCTTTATCAATGATATGAACTTTTGTGATTGTAGGATCAATGGTGGAGGATGGTGGATTAGCAGATGATGACTGGGGTTCCCCCATTTCAACCCTGGGACAATAATGTAAATGGGGGAAGGACACTTCTAAAGTACAACAATATTCAAATGGGTGGGGGTCAGCATAGATGGTGACTTCTTGTCTGTTGACTAGGAATTTTAGGCACTAATGGTACGTGGAGGGGATGGCTTGCATTACATGGAGCCAAGGGCGACCAAGGAGGAGATTATATGGCAAGTCTAGATCAAGGACATTATAGGTAATGTACTAAACCACAGGTCCCACTTGGATAGGAAGACTGATAATTCCTTCTGAATTCCTTTTTGCATTATCATAGGCCTTGATTGTGATGATCTAATTACTTAAATCTGCTTGAGTGTAACCCACCTGTTATATAAATTTTAGAGTACACAAATTGAGGGCAGAGACATTATCTACCAAGACCCTTTTTATTTTATGACAAGCAACCACAACTTCGATATGCAAGGGGCGATTATGATTGACATCGATGTTTGGCATGTCATTTTGACTGAAGTGCAGTTGATGAGATAAAGCTAGGTTTCCTACCAAAGCTTGGAATTGTGTAGGATCAATGTCATTAGGTACATGGGTTTCTTGTAGGGCTCTATTGAGGATTTCTTGGTGTACAGGGGAAGACTTAAGTAAATCTAGAATGGAGATATGAGCAGGGGTCTTTCCTAAGTGATCAAGGATGTCGTACTGAGAGCTTACAGGAGTTGATTGGATGAATGCAGAGACCACAAGGACAGTGATGTGGGCTCGTCATGTAGTAACAACACACAAAGGGTCTTTGGCTTTAACATGTATCATGGATACACGGGGTTCTACCTACTCAATGTAATGAATGACACCCTCGTAATTGAGGGGTACATTCTTATAGCTCACATTATTTGTGCTATTTTCTTGGGGATTATTGTTAGATGTGCTTGGGCCTTGATTATGGTTCAGAAAGGCATTTTGATATATCTGCAATTGAGCATTGGACAATGAAGCTTGACTGGGGTCAACCTTGATATCACCTCAATCAATGAGATCTTGGACGTATTTTTTCAGACCCCGACACTTATTCAAAGAGTTCCCTTTAATTGTATGGAACTCACAATACTAGTTTTCCTTAAACCATGCAGGCTTGGGTTTGGACTCGTCAAATGGCTTGGTGCTAGGGTACGTGATGGGATAGTTGATTTGTAACAACTTATTAAAGACAACACTCAGAGGTTCTCCTAATTGATCATACTGACGTTTGGTGTTCCCCTAATTGTTTTGGTTTGACTGTTGGTGAGGGCGAGGTGTCCCCTATGGTACAGAGATGGCATTAGGTACAGACGGTTGTTGATTTTGGGATGTATTAGCCACTTGGACGTGTTTAGTGTTTTTCATGCCGTCATTCACTGCATTCTTGTTCTTGTTCTAGAATCATGGTTTATCCCCAAATGACCTCTCTTTATCATGACTATGTATTTTGACGTGTCCCTTGGCAACAAGGGCATGTTCAAGGATGGGTCCCTTTTCCACTATCTCTGTGAAAGTGGTGACACAATGTAACCTAAAATTATGAGCCATGTCGAGATGAGAGTTTTCCATGAAAAGAGTGACCATATCCTTTTCTTTCAAAGGGGTCTTCATTCGGCTTGCTAATGCACATCACTTTTGGAGGTAGCTAGTAAAGGTTTCCCCCTCATGTTGTTTATCTTTAAGGAGATCTAAGGTGTTTGTGTCCTCCAAATTGAAAGAGAAATAGGATACAAATTTTTTTGACAAGTCTGCAAAATTTTTTATGGACCCTTTTTCGAGGGTCATCAACCAATCCATGGCATGGCTTATTAGGCTTTATGGGAATAGGCACAAGAGAGTTGTCATTGTGCATGACCTCTTGACACTGGGAGTAAAATTCCTGCAAGTGAGCCTTAGGGTCTTTGTTTCCCTTGTATTTGTCAAACTTTGGTATTTCAAA
>VDFB02053564.1:7993-52942 GCA_007258455.2 Sequoia sempervirens
AAAAAACTAACTTTTTCATAACGCGAGCACGTTTTGAAGCTGTATAGACATGACCGTTTTAGCAAGAATGAATGAGTTTCACTTTTTTTTCTTTTAATTTGTAATAATGCAAGTGCATTATAACGCGCTTGCATTATGGGATCATTGTGACAGAGCCTCAGGCTCGGAATACAAAGCCATAATGCGAGCACGTTATAACACACTCGTGTTATAGTGCATTCACGTTATGACTTTTCAAAACTTTTTTTTGAAAGTGGCTACAAATTTGCTACCCATCTCCATGCACCCGCCCAACAGAGAAAAATGCTTGACTTTATGCAGCTATCGTCGATTGTAACTGTGTTTATTTTCTATAAGGTATTGTTGATTATTTCAAATATGTTGTCTGATTTTAGTTATCTAGCAAACAAAATTAATTATTTCATTATTTTATTATGTTCCAAAAATAACCAGAAACTGAAAACTATTGTGTTTTTTGTTGAATTTCCCCATCTAGGGTACCATTCAAACCAATATTGATTTATTTAGGGTTCGCGTTCTCATGGTTTTTTTTTGCATAAAGGGTTGTCCATTATTGTTGGCTGTGTTAGGTTAACATTGTTTGATTTATGGCTTTCGTTATCTGGCTATGGTTGGAAGAGAATAAAATAATTAACATTGTCCATTCTATGTTTGGTTACATTAGGTATTATTGATTATAGTTTCGTAGCTTGGGTTGTACTTGTGTCAACTTTGCTTGGAATTTTTGCCAACCTCATCTTTTTTCCCTCTTTTCCTAGCATCGAGGTAGACTTGGCGGATGGGGTATAGTTTGGTCAAGATTTTCATCAGCCCTGCAGATATATATATATATATGTATCTATGTATGTATGTATATGTGTATGTATATGTATATATATACACATTTGTATACACATAAAGAGATATAGTGGCAGATAGTTTATAATTTTGCTTAGAATTTTGGTTGACCTCCCCCTTTTTAGGCCTTCCAATCGCTGGTTCACATTAACATTAATTAATGTATGCTTTGCATGTACTCGCGATGGTCCTAATAAGACCAACAATAAATGGAAGCCATAAATGCAACAATTAAGCCTAACACAAACAACAACAGTGAACAGTCTTGTTGATGTGTTTTTTATGCACTTTTCAACACAGGTAGTGTGTAGGTGCACTACCTCTCTTGAAAGACAATCTTCCACAATCAGATTGCAGAACATTATCCCAAGGTCTCTAATGTCAGGTCTTGACAGTGCTTGGAATATCTTAGTTGTTTTATGTGATTTGCGGGAATCACAAGGTGGTCTTACGGATGAGTTACAAAGCATGGAAGTTGGATTTGCAAATGCAGTTTCAAAGTGTTGAAAGTGAATGAACAGTAGTTGTCCACTCAAAAAAGCAAGCTGAAACTCATCAAGTTCATTTGATTTGGCTTCATGGTGATGCTTTGGGTCCTACTCTAACCAAAGATTAAAAGAAACAGCAAAAGGAGAAGGGTTAAGAAAGCTATTCTAATCTTAAGCTACGAATGAACAGTAACAATGGTGGCTACTAAAGTAGACAGGCTTCCTAAACTGGGTTTTGCTTAGCCAAGAGAAACATACAGTTACACAAAACCAGTGCAATCTTTTAAGGATTGCAGATTTCCATATTACACACACACACATGCACATGTAATTGAACTAAGTTGCAGCAATGAAGTAAAGAGCTCAGACTAGCTTTGCAAAGTGACTCATCATCAATGAACCACAAAAAACATGAGCTGGAACTCCATCAAATACTAACACAGCAAATACCATCACCACTCCCATTCAAGAAACTAACACTAAAACTAATATGGAAGGTGAACCATGCATACATAAAGAGAAAACTCAAAAGAAACACCCATAAATCATGCAATGTTGCTTTCTATTGTTGCAGAATGTCTTTACATCAATTCTCCAACTCCTACAAATGAGGGGCAAGCCCCTCTTTATAGTTTTCCAAAGCCCAAATGAATGGCTAGGATCAATTTCCAACGAATGGCCTAGATTTGATTTACATTAGGGTTTCACCTACCCCACAATATTCAACAATTAAAAATACATTCCTTCTCTTTTCTTTGTTTTGTCATCTATTGCCAGGTGCTATAGCAATTTTGTCATTTAGCTGATTTCCCTTTTCACTGTAGCTAAAACTGCCTGAAAGCTTCCTTCCATCTGGTGAACTTGCAACATTTTTTATTGGATCAAACAGGTCAATCGACGATTGGCATCAATGGATTGGTGGCCCCTGATTCGGGCAGAAAGCTCCTTAGAAATCATCATCTAGAAAAAGGTAGGACAATTCCCTCAATGGGCCTCTTTGATAGACCTACGGAAGGCTTCTTGACTCCTGCAAACATGAAGTGTTGTAAGTGCATTTATACATGAGTTAAGCAAAATGTCAGTCAAACCTACAAATTCCCTGTTAGATCTATCCATGCATCATCAAAATATCTTGATATTCATATTTGGAGCTCATTTGGACCATAAACATTAATGCGTGCTTCAAGGGTGCGAGCGCCAGAGGGCGCAAAGACAGAGGAAGAAAGCCAGAAGGCAGACAGCAGATGGAAGCCAAAACAGCTGGGCAGAAGGCGGGCTCCCAGATGTTCAAAATAGCTAGGAAGGAGGCAGGCTCCCAGATGTTCAAAATAGCTAGGAAGGAGGCAGGCTCCCAGATGTTCAAAATAGCTGGGAAGGAGGCACGCTCCTTGATGTTCAAAATAGCCAAGAAGAAGGCGAGCTCCCGGATGTTCTAAATGGCCACAAAGAGGTGGAGCCGCGGAAATGGCCATGGAGGGGCCGGGCTCCGAAGGCCGGGAAGGAGGTGGCCGCCGGATGTTCCAAAATGGCCACGGAGAGGCGGAGCCCCAGAAACGGCCATGGAAGGGCCGGGCTCCGGAGGCCGGGAAGGAGGTGGCCGCCGGAAGTTCCAAAATGGCCATGAAGAGGCGGAGCCCCAGAAACGGCCACGGAGGGGCCGGGCTCTGGAGGCCAGAAGGGAAGTGGCCGCCAGAAGTTCCAAAACGGCCACAGAGAGGCAGAGCCCCTGGAAACGGCCATGGAGGGGCTAGGCTCCGGAGGCCGGAAGGGAGGTGGCTGCCGGAAGTTCCAAAACGGCCACAGAGAGCCAGAGCCCCGGAAACGACCACGGAGGGGCCGAGCTCCAGAGGCCGGAAGAGAGGTGGCCATCGGAAGTTCCAAAATGGCCACGGAGAGGCGGAGCCCCAAAATGGGCCACGGAGGGGCCAGGCTCCAGAGGCCAGAAAGGAGGTCGCCGCCAAAAGTTCCAAAACGGCCACGGAGAGGCGGAGCCCCAGAAACGGCCACGGAGGGGCCGGACTCCAGAGGCCAGAAGGGAGGTAGCCACCGAAAGTTCCAAAACGGCCACTGAGAGGCAGAGCCCCAGAAATGGCCATGGAGCCGCCGGGCTCTAGAGGCTAGAAGGGAGGTGGCCGCCGGAAGTTCGAAAATGGCCACAAAGAGCCAGAGCCCTGGAAATGGCCACGGAGGGGCTGGGCTCCGGAGGCTGGAAGGGAGGTGGCCACCGGAAGTTCCAAAACAACAAAAGGGGGACGAAGCTCCGAAACCACCGAAACTTAACCAAACTTTGACGAAACCTTAGTAGTTCATTTAAGCACATCAAACACATCTTAGATCCAAAAAAGGGTGACCCCAAAGTCAAAAATGAGGAAACGGGAGCGACGGGGGTCCACGGATGTTTCCAAATAGCCAAGGAGGAAGGGAATTCCAGAGGGAAAATTCCAAAACCATCGAAACTTAACGGAACATTGACGAAACCTTGGTAGTTCATGTACACACTTCAAACACATCCCAGATCCAAAAAAGGGTGACCTCAAAGTCAAAAATGAGGAAACGAAAGTGACAGGGGTCCACGGATGTTTCCAAACAACTAAGGAGGAAGGGAATTCCAAAGGGAAAGTTCTGAAACCATCGAAACTTAACGAAACGTTGACAAAACCTTGGGAGTTCATTTACACACTTCAAACACATCCTAGATCCAAAAAACGGTGACCCCAAAGTCAAAAATGAGGAAACGGGAGCAACGGGGGTCCACGGATGTTTCCGAACAGCCAAGGAGGAAGGGAATTCCAGAGGGAAAGTTCCAAAACCATCGAAACTTAACGGAACATTGACAAAACCTTGGCAGTTCATTGAAACACCCCAAACACATCCCAAATCCACCAAAAAGTTGTCCCCAAAGCCAAAAATGTGGAAACTGGACCGACAGGGGTCCACGGATGTTTCTGAAATAGCCAAAGCAACACAAAAGGCAGAAAGGGAATAAGGGACTTTATTTCTCCGCAGATTTGAATACCCCAAGTAGGTGAATTTGGGTAGGGGAATTTGATTGTTTGAAGGCACATGACAAATTTGGGCTTAGAAAATGGGGCACGCAAAACAAGACAGGAGCAAAGTAGCCTGTTGGGAGCAAAAAAAAGGGGGTTCCTGCCTATAGCGGGGCGTGTGTGTAAAACATGCACAACAAATGGCGACTCGCTGGGGAAATGTTCGAGAGCATTTTGATGACAAACTGAAATCACGAACCTAGAATCTCTAGTTTTGACCTTCACACTAGGGCAAACAAACCAGACGCCCAACCAAAGGATCAAAACCATTAAGCAACCCAACCTTTAGTATGCTAAAAATCCAAGTGTGTGCAATTGCGTTAATTCCCATTCTTCAGTTGCTACAGGAACCCAAGCTCCATTCAGTTAAGTTACATAGTTTATTCTAACTCCAAAAGCATCTGGAACATTGCCTCGCTGCCAGTCAAGCGTCCATAGCCCCGACAAGGTTATCGCTGTGATTCTCCCGAACATTGCTCTACTACCGGTTGAGCGTCCATAGCCCCAGTAGAGTTGCTCGAATACCCTTGAAAAGTTGAATTTTCCTTTCTTTTAATTTTCAATGTTTTCTTTATTTCTTTCTTTTCTCTTTTCAGCGCTTTTATTTCAACCAGCAAGCATTGAAGCTCGCACTCAGGGCTGAGAATCACAGTGGTGCTGGAGCAGAATTTTAGATTTTTCACTTAACTAGACTTCACAAAAGGCCCTATAGTGACCGTTGAATTCTTAAGATGTGTAAGAGCTATAAGATTTCAGAATACGTCAAAGTCAGACTAAAGCAACAACTTATCCTCTTCAAATTAAACACCCAGATCGCTTGACACTAATAGAAGACCTTCACCATCCACTCTAAAGACTTGATTAGAGTTTGACAAAGAAATACGTAGAACAACCCCAGGCAATAAGTATGGTTGTTGTGCGCACAGATGTGCCCAGCTAAAAGCAAAGGGACCTTGAGCAAAGCAGCAACAAAGCGAAAGCAAACGAAAGGAAAATAACCTACAAAGCGAGCAACCTACACACACCAACTAACCTAAGGAAAGCAAGAAAGCAGAGTATTTATAGGAAACCTATACTACTCAAAACGGGCTATGTACAAAGATATTTACAAAGCACTATGTTCAGGCACGACAAACCAACATTAACATTCATTGGATTTCGTAATGCATGCATGAGCAAACAGGCAATCGTTATTGTTTTTAACCATGCAAACTTGTCTTTATATTCTTAAAAAAGAAATTCAATGTTGTAGCACTCAAGTTCAACCACGTCATCATGAAAAATTAGCAATTGAGGAGGCTCGTTGAACCCATGGTTAATCCATAAACATGTTTGTTTTCCCTTATTCCCATAATCAAAATAATAAGTGCAATTATGAGAAATAATAGGGGCAAGGAAGGATAGAACCTGGATGTCATCACATGGAGGTGGCAGCGTTGGACAGTCGAGAGCAAGCATAACATCCTTGATCGTTGTATTGGCAGCCTCGGGCTGGCGTGGTGGAGGGTGCAGCACTTTGGACATTAAATGTGCATAAGGCTGGGAGGACGGGGCAGCAAACAACTCTTTCAATCTACCAATGGGACCCACAACCTCCACTGGTTGTTTCTCAAGGAAGTACACCTCATCTTCCTGGGTTTCCGTTGCAAAAACCTCTTCTTGATTGCTATCTTCAAGGGGTAGCATGTTGTCCCATCTCCTTTCCCAAGTGTCAACCTTATTTTCATGATGTTCAGTGTCATGGGACGATGACATATGCAAATCTATCCTATTGGAGCCATCTGAATACAAAGGAGGATCAACAACGATCATGGTGGAAGGACTCCAAGTTGCATCTTGTAATCGGTTGAGTGCTTCATCTTTATTAGCAACTATCTTAGCACCTCCGCCTTTGTCTTCTTCTTTTTGATGTTCATGCATCTCATCATGAGGTTCACTCATTTCCTCGTGCTCACTATTGATGTAAATGGAGAAGGAGCTCCTCTCCCAATCTGGAAACTCTAGTGCATCACCGTTCGGGGGCTCAAGGAGTATGTATTCATCACTACCATTTTCTGGGATGTGCTCTTCCTCAGCATGAGCATACCTCCATAGTGCAGCTCTCAATGGAAAGAAGTTGTCAATCGATGGCACCTCATCAAGGGGACCAAAGTCTATTGCACAATTTCCCTCCGAAGACTCACTAAAATGCCCATCGTCCATAGCACACAACTGCTCTTCAAGAGGAAGAACTTCTTGATGACTGGTGGACAACATTCCCGCTTGATCTACTTCATCACTCGGAAGTCTGAAACTATATTGTTGTCCTTCTATTGCTGCCCCAACATCTTCTTGAGGTCCACCTTCAACTAAGCCATCACTTGACTCAGGCTCTTGGTCTTCTACTTCGATCTGAGCAGCAAGTAGAGGAGGTCGGGCACTTGGCTGCCTTGCTTATTCTTTGACTTGTTTGATGGCCTCTTGGCATAGTTTACATGTGAGTTCTGAGTGCGATGAATCATGGAGTCGACACCAATTTGGGAGTAGCAATATCTCCAAATCCACTTGGTATTTCAGCTCAGTCCAATCTATTGCTAGTCTCGAGATGAGTTGGTCATATATTTCCACCAGTGGGTCCTCATCATCATTTGGGACGGAAGGTGAATAGTAGATAGCTGTGGCAAGCGGTTGTTCCCACTCCTCCAAATCTGCATTTTCAGATGCTTGATCATTTTCATTCATGAACGAGAGGTCCTCTAATATAATCTCGCTTATTTCTTTTCCATCATTCTCTATTGTCCCAAGGCTGTCAACCTTTTCCTCTTTCTAATTTTCAACATCATCATTTGCTGCCCCAGCATACACTGCTGCAAACTATTTTGATTCATCTTCGACTACCAATCCGTCTTCTAGAGTAGGGGACTGCTTTTCTTCAATGGAGGAACAAATTTTTGATCTGTTTCTAGCTGATTGTTCATCAAGGCAGCTTATTGTCCTAAGGAAATTATCCTCTTCCTTTTGGATCTAATCCTCTATGTCTACTATCCCAGCACTAGCCTGTGTCATATTTCTTGATTCATCTGTGGTGTGTTGTCCTCGAGCTTCCAACAACTTTCCCACCTCATGGCATGAGTCCCCTTTACTAGGAGATGGCTGATCCAACATGTTCACATGATCCTTGACTTGGGCGATGACATTTGTGCATGATGAGCAAGTGAATTCAGAGTGGGGTGCATTATGAAATCTGCACCAACTTGACATTAGTACCTCCAATTTTGGTCCATCTTTGCTGCCCAAACATCTTTGGATCAGCTCTTTGAAAGTGTCAATTGCCATGGTTTGCAATTCCTCTTCTGGATCTTTGGGAGCCAAGGGCTGGTATATTTCCCAAAAGGGAATTTCTCCTTGCAAGACCTTCTCAATTCTGTCCAAGAATGTTAGACACCCCAATTCACTATGCCTACAAGTGCAATGGATCCGACATATATCCGCCAACGCAAATTGTTGCAATGGTTTCTTCAGTCTCTTGTTCAAATTTGTATGCTGCTGAGTGATGTCAATTTGTGCATGCTGCTCCATTTTGACTTAGCTTCTTTTGCCTTCAAAATTTTCTGAATTTTAGCATTGAAAGAGATCTCCCTATCTCAAATTTCTTCTTTGCAAGCGCTCCTTTCTGAACTTCCAACTTTCAGCTTTGTAGCCTCAAAATGTCATGCCCTCCTTCTAGCGCTAGATCTGTTGATGGCGTTAGGAGGAGGAGGGCATAAAATGAATCACTTCCAACCTTCAGCCTTGTATTCCCAACATCTTAGCCCTCCTTCTAGCGCCAGTTCTGTTGATGTGTTTTTTATGCACTTTTCAACACAGGCAGTGTGTAGGTGCACTACCTCTCTTGAAAGACAATCTTCCACAATCAGATTGCATAACAATATCCCAAGGTCTCTAATGTCAGGTCTTGACAGTGCTTGGAATATCTTAGTTGTTTTATGTGATTTGCTGGAATCACAAGGCGGTCTTACGGATGAGTTACAAAGCATAGAAGTTGGGTTTGCAAATGCAGTTTCAAAGTGCTGAAAGTGAATGAACAGTAGTTGTCCACTCAAAAAAACAAGCTGAAACTCATCAAGTTCATCTGATTTGGCTTCATGGTGATGCTTTGGGTCCTACTCTAACCAAAGATTAAAAGAGACAACAAAAGGAGAAGGGTTAAGAAAGCTATTCTAATCTTAAGCTACAAATGAACAGTAACAATGGTGGCTGCTAAAGTAGATAGGCTTCCTGAACTGGGTTTTACTTGGCCAAGAGAAACCTACAGTTGCACAAAACCAGTGCAATCTTCTAAGGACTGCAGATTTTCAGATTACACACACACACATGCACATGTAATTGAACTAAGTTGCAGCAATGAAGTAAAGAGCTCAGACTAGCTTTGCAAAGTGACTCATCATCAATGAACCACAAAAAGCATGAGCTGGAAATCCATCAAATACTGAAACAACAAACACCATCACCACTCCCATTAAAGAAACTAACACTAAAACTAACATGAAAGGTGAACCATGCATACATAAAGAGCAAACTCAAAAGGAACACCCATAAATCATGTAATGCTGCTTTCTATTGTTGCAAAATGTCTTTACATCAATTCTCCAACTCCTACAAATGAGGGGCAAGCCCCTATTTATAGTTTCCCAAAGCCCAAATGAATGGCCCAGATTTGATTTACATTAGGGTTTCACCTACCCCACAATATTCAACAATTAAAAATACATTCCTTATATTTTCTCTGTTTTGTCATCTATTGCCAGGTGTTGTAGCAATTTTTTCATTTAGATGATTTCCCTTTTCACTGTAGCTAAAACTACCTAAAAGCTTCCTTCCATCTGGTGAACTTGCAACATTTTTTATTGGATCAAATAGGTCAGTCGACGATTGGCATCAATGGATTGGTGGCCCCTGATTCGGGCAGAAAGCTCCTTAGAAATCATCATCATCTAGAAAAAGGTAGGACAACTCCCTCAATGGGCCTCTTTGATAGACCTACGGAAGGCTTCTTGACTCCTGCAAACATGAAGTGTCGTAAGTGCATTTATACATGAGTTAAGGAAAATGTCAGTAAAAACTACAAATTCCCTGTTAGATCTATCCATGCATCATCAAAATATCTTGATATTCATATTTTGAGCTCATTTGGACCATAAACATTAATGTGTGCTTCAAGGGTGCGAGCGCCAGAGGGCGGAAAGATGGCGGAAGAAAGCCAGAAGGCAGACAGCGGACGAAAGCCAAAACAACTGGGAAGAAGGCGGGCTCCCAGATGTTCAAAATAGCCGGGAAGGAGGCAGGCTCCTGGATGTTCAAAATAGCCGAGAGGAAGGCGAGCTCTCAGATGTTCAAAATGGCCACAAAGAGGCGGAGCCCCGGAAACAGCCACAGAGGGGCTGGGCTCCGGAGACCGGGAAGGAGGTGGCTGCCGGATGTTCCAAAAAGACCATAGAGAGGCGGAGCCCCGAAAACAGCCATGGAAGGGCTGGGCTCCGGAGGCCGGGAAGGAGGTGGCCGCCGGAAGTTCCAAAGCGGCCACAAAGAGGCGGAGCCCCAAAAACAACCATGGAGGGGCCGGGATCGGGAGGCCGGAAGGGAGGTGGCCGCCGAAAGTTCCAAAATGGCCACGGAGAGGTAGAGCCCCAGAAACGGCCATGGAGGGGCCGGGCTCTAGAGGCCGGAAGGGAGGTGGCCACCGAAAGTTCCAAAATGGCCACGGAGAACTAGAGCCCCGGAAACGGCCACGGAGGGGCCGGGCTCTAGAGGCTGGAAGGGAGGTGGCCGTCGAAAGTTCGAAAATGGCCACGAAGAGGCGGAGCCCCGGAAATGGCCACGGAGGGGCTGGGCTCCGGAGGCCAGAAGGGAGGTGGCCACCGAAAGTTCCAAAATGGCCACAGAGAGGCAGAGCCCTAGAAACGGCCACAGAGGGGCCGGACTCTGGAGGCCAGAAGGGAGGTGGCCACCGGAAGTTCCAAAACGGCCACAAAGAGGCAGAGCCCCAGAAACGGCCATGGAGGGGCCGGGCTTTGGAGGCTAGAAGGTAGGTGGCCGTCGGAAGTTCCAAAATGGCCACAAAGAGCCAGAGCCCCGAAAACGGCCATGGAGGGGTCGGGCTCCGGAGGTCGGAAGGGAGTTGGCCGCCGGAAGTTCCAAAACAGCAACTGGGGGATGAAGCTCTAAAACCACCGAAACTTAACCGAATTTTTACGAAACCTTGGTAATTCATTTAAGCACATCAAACATATCCCAGATCCAAAAAAGGGTGACCCCAAAGTCAAAAATGGTGAAACGAGAGCGACGAGGGTCCACGGATGTTTCCAAATAGCCAAGGAGGAAGGGAATTCCGGAGGGAAAATTTCGAAACCATCGAAACTTAATGGAACATAGACGAAACCTTGGCAATTCATGTACGCACTTCAAACACATCCCAGATCCAAAAAAGGGTGACCCCAAAGTCAAAAATGAGGAAACGGGAGCGACGGGGATCCACGGATGTTTCCAAACAACCAAGGAGGAAGGGAATTCCGAAGGGAAAGTTCTGAAACCATCGAAACTTAACGGAACATTGGCGAAACCTTGGGAGTTCATTTACGCACTTCAAACACATCCCAGATCCAAAAAAGGGTGACCCCAAAGTCAAAAATGAGGAAACGGGAGCGACGGGGGTCCACGGATATTTCCGAACAGCTAAGGAGGAAGCGAATTCTGGAGGGAAAGTTCCAAAACCATCGAAACTTAATGGAACATTGACGAAACTTTGACAGTTCATTGAAACACCCCAAACACATCCCAAATCCACCAAAAAATTGTCCCCAAAGCTAAAAATGTGGAAACTAGACTGACAGGGGTCCACGGATATTTCTGAAACAGCCAAAGCAACACAAAAGGCAGAAAGGGGATGGGTGACTTTATTTCTCCGCAGATTTGAATACCCTAAGTAGGTGAATTTGGGTAGGGGAATTTGATTGTTTGAAGGCACATGACAAATTTGGGCTTAGAAAATGGGGCACACAAAACAAGACAGGAGCAAAATAGTCTGTCGGGAGCGAAAAAAAAGGGGGTCCCTGCCTATGGTGGGGCGTGTGTGCAAAACATGCACAACAAGTCCCTTATGCAAAACAACATGGAGCACATAACATTAACTATTTTACTGCATTCCAACCATCGCCACAAAACAAAAGACATGAAGGAAACAATATTGTTATCCACACTCACCCAAATGGCCAAACCTGCAAAACACTAAAAATGACAGTGCCAAATGCATAGACAAACATACTCACAAAAGCTAAACCATAAAACAAATAGTATCACTGCCAACAAAGTATTGCTATCTAGACCTACTAATATATCTACCTGTGAACATAGTTGTATGTATGTTTTTATTTTCATATGCATATACATAAACACACATGCATGCAATTCACATTTCCCTGTCCTATACAACTTCCTGGTACATGTGTGTAGATATTTGGTCGCCTGTTGGATATCTATGCATATATGCATACAAAATTCAAAATTTACAACTATCTACAAGCTATTCTAAATAGAAACAAAAACACAGCTTCCAACAATGCCTCACATACAAAACCCAAAAAAAATAGAAAGCTCCCAGTAACATACGGACTCAAAACCTTCACCGCAAAAATGCCAACTGTAAATGAATCAATATTGGTTTCAACAATAAGCCAGATGGGGTGATTCACCAAAAAACACAACACATTAACTATTTTCCGGCCATTCACACAAGACCCTTATTGTCTTGAGTTTTATTTTATAGTTTACATGTACACATTGCTATCCTTCTCAGATAGCATTTACAAAAAAATTCAAAGTTTGTGGGAAAACCCACAAAAGACAAGAGATCTCAATTTCAACATTCACCAAATGTATCTATATAGATATATGTATGTATTTATTTATATGTGTATATATATTTATATATATGTGTATATATGCATATATATGTATTAATATATATATGTACATACAGTGTCCAAAACATTGACTATTTTGTTCTATTGCAACCACAGATGGTAAATGGAAGCCACAAATCTAGGTTGTTTTCCCCTGGTGAGTTCCTGCTTGTGCAGTTTTTCCTGTGGTTTGATATATATATATATATATATATATATATATATATATATATATATACACACATATCCATACATAGATATATACATAGATATATATGCATATATATAGATAAATATACATATATCATATATATATATATGCATACATATACATATAAATACATATCTATGCATATATACACATATCTATATACATATACCTATACATATATATATGTATATACATACATATATATATGTATATATATGTATGTATATATGTACTTACATGTATATATATGTGTATATATGCATAGATATGTATTTATATGTATATATATGTGCATATATATGTCTATATGTATCTATATATATGCATATATATATATATGTATATATCTATGTATGGATATGTGCATATATATGTATGTATATATAGCAACCAAAAAATTGATTATTTTGTTATGTTGCAACTATAGATGCTAAATGGAAGTCATAAAAGGAACAATATAGCCTAAGGTGAACATCAACGCAATGAATTCCATAACATTAACTTGTTTAACCCATTGTAACCATTGCCATACAATGCTGAAATTCATAGTTAGCCCTATACAAACGCTTTCGTGTGAAAGACTAGTCCATATACAGCTTATGTGTATACATATATATACATACATATATATATATATATATATATATATATGTGTGTGTGTGTGTGTGTGTGTGTATATACATATGTATATACATATATGTATGTATATACATATATATACATATATATATGTATATATATGTATATATATATGTATATATCTGTACATGTATAGTATGTATAGTATGTACATACACATATGTAGATATATGTGTATGTAGATATATGTATATGTGTGTATGTATATATATATATATATATATTTGTAGACATACAAAATTAGCATCATTCACATTCATCCATTCATCAAATAAATCAATTTTATTTAATTCAATCTCCAAAGGTCATTCATTTAAATTGAATAAATTAACTTTATTTAATTTAAGCTTATCATTATCCCTCTTTGATTAAATAAATCAAACCTTTATTTAATTAAATTTGAAATCATCTTTCATCTCCCTTTGATTTAGTTTAAATCCCTGAATCTAAAGTTAAATGGGTCAAATCACCTAATCCCTCACTAAATTAATCTAATCCCGATTAATCTAATCTAATCACCCATCACATCCTCTAGCTTTTCCCACTTGCACAAAAATATCAATTTATTGATTTATTAAATTCATCATTTTCTTTCAACTTGGCATAAAAGAAGAATATTCTTCCAAATTTGAATCTCCCCCCAAGTTGACATGTACATCTATAACACCTCTCTAATCTCAAGCTGGTAAGGTAGCATTCTGATTTTGGATTTGATATTATAATTGTTAAAGGTTGTTATAACGAGATTAGACATTGATGAATTATGGACAAGTATATCATGGTTATTATTTTTGGATTACAAGTTTAAATGGTTATATATTGTTATCATTGATTTTGTATGATTATGGATAGGAACGGGATGGTGTCAGAACACTCATATTCTAGAGGCTTACGATATCATGACTCCCTTCCTGATGATTGATGTTGCTTTGACTATATGAATATGCACATGTACTTTGACGTGTAATTGAAAGTGATGCAGGTACTGAGTATTGACTCCACCTGGATCCATAGGCTTGAGCGTACTCATATCCCTGATGGTAGTTATTGGAGGTAGTCACAGGCCAAATGTTATCCCCTACCCCAGCACACTGTACCCTATTAGGGCAGCGCTTTCTTTATTGGTGTCTTACCATCTGGTTACCTAATGGTAACTTCCGGAGCACCTTTCTGCCGTAAGTTCTGGCGCACCCTTCTGTTGTATGTGCCTTAACAGTATGTTTTGTTGAGTCATTTTCGTTATGGTTTCATGAATATTTTATATGGCTATTTATTTTGGTTGTCAATGTTGATGCGTTTTCATTGGCGTATTTTTCGTGATTTTTAAATATGATATTTTAAATGGTTTTACCCATGAGATTTTAAAATATGTTGTTTTAAATTACTTTTATTGATCATTCAAGAGAATGATATATTTCATTCAAAAAAATTTAAATGATTTACTAATCCTTTTGTGGAAGCCATGCATATTTTAATGTTGCATTTTGTGAGTTTAATTAATTGTGTAGAGGAGCTTTAGAAGCTTGTTTAATTAAATGCCTTATTGCATTTTATTTTGTTATGGGGAGAAAATATATAAAGGGACAGCCTTGTCTTTGAGAAATACTTTTATTCATTTTGTTTTAAATGGGATTTTGGGAATTTTTGGAAAGGAGGGAGATTGTTGGCTTTGCATGGTGGAAAAGAAACCCTATGTTTTGGGGATGGAATTGTGAGACTGGGGAAGTTTCTGATAAGGAAATTGTGGGTAGTAAATTATTGAAATCTGCCTACTTGTTCTTGCCTATGGTTGGATTTTGGAGCTTGGTCGCGCTCTCTCCATTGAGAAAATTTGCCATTTTGGTTTTGGGGCAGTTAGAGGTAATTTTTTGTTGTTCCTCTTTGATGTTTGGCTAGTAAAATTTCTTTCAAATTTGGGTTTTTGTTGTTCCATGAGAATATGAGAAACTCCTTTATGTGTTGTTTTGCCTTGTTTGGAGTTGAATGTTGGTGCGTTTTTAATTGATTATTGTTGTTGCTTGGGGTTTTTTTTGTGACTGAAATTGTAGAAATCCAGCAACTGAGTTGGGTTTATGGAGATAAAATATGTTTTAGGTTCTTTCTTATTGTTTTCTTCTTGCCCAATTTGTATGATAAAACTATGTTTCCTATTGTTTCTCTTTACCTTGTTAAAAATGAAAATTGAGGGTGAACTTCATGTTGGGATGTCAATACCTCAACTAGGTTTTCATAAATTTGAAATCTGGGCACTTTTAATTTTCTGTGTTTTTGGCTTGCTTTAGTGTGGAAAATGGCATTTTTGTGAACAACCCTTGTTTTTCTGAACAACCCTTCATTCTGGCCCTAGACTCAAAAATAAAATGTGTATTTTGACTTGAAGCGCCTAAATCCGAATTGGGTTGGTCTTAGAATCGTGATCTAGGTACTTTCATTTTTGCCCAAATTTTGTGTCCTCTTTTTAAATGACGTTTTTCGATACTGCTCTTAAACCAATTGACAAAAATGAAAATTAAGATTGGATTCCATGTAGAAATTTTGAAATACGAACTAGGTCTTCATTCGATTTTTAATCCGAACACTTATTTATCATGTTTTTACCCAGCCTTGCCCTAAATGACGTTTTCTGGTACAGTACATCATTATGGGTCTGAAAATCAAAAATTGATGGTGGATTCCAACTTGGAACGCCAAAATCCGAACTAGGTTAGGTTTAGAATTTAATCTGGGCACTTTGAATCTTTATGTAATTTGGATGCCTCTATCTCGTGATTGAAATCAACCATCTGAATGATTAGCAACAATGTTTGTTTGACTGTAATAAAAAGCTTTTATGATGGATTATGTGGCTTTTCTTTTGTTTCAGTCTTGTTATGGATTCCTTGGTTGGATAAACAAGAAGGCCTATCTATTTGCAAGGTGTTGATTTATCTGTCTGCGGGGCGTTGATACGGGCATGGTTGAGTTTCCTCATCTGTATGAGAGGTGTACTTATTTCCATGTGGTGCCATCCCTTCAAGCACACATGATGTCTTTTGTCTTGTCTGTACTCTAGCACTCTACACCTTAGTAGTCATGAGTAGTACCCAACATGCTTTTGTTTGAGCATCTTTATGCTGTGATTTCGGCTTTAATACATTATATTTCATGTTTGTTAATGTACTTGGCTTTATGTTACCCTTTCCTTGTTTGTTGTTTGGGCCTCGTGACTACCTCTAAGCATGGTGGGGTGGCCTCTTTTGAGTCCACATGGTAGGGAGGCATTGCCACCGCCATTGGGGACCGGCGTACAAGTTATTGGAGCACTAGCTGGAAGTGTTCCCTCTTGTTCATGATTCATCAGATGATGTCTCTTATTCTTTGCTATGCTTTGTATCTACGTGCATTCATTTATGTATATTGTACTCTCTTTAAAGAAAAGATGTAAACTTATATATTAATGAGAAGAAATGTGATGTTTTCCATTTAATTTATGAGTATCAGTGTTGGTATCAGATTTGCTTGTATTTTGATCATCATAATGGCCCTTCATCATTTTTCCATGCAAAAATCCATGCTTTGATTGTATTTTACCTTCTTGCCATAGGTTGGCTACAAAGGTTTCAAGCAACGCCTCTTTGATACTTCTTAGGTTAGAAGGTAAAGTTCCGTAGAGTTATCGCTTACTTTCTACATTTTATATCTATGTTATACAAGCAGCTTAGGAGCAAAGTTGTTCGGGTGCTCGTAGAGCATAGCTTTGTTCCTGAGTCGAAGCCGGTGGCCTCCCGGAAGCGACACGAAAATTTCGACACCGAGCTTTGCCCGGAAATTGCTTAGAAGTCTGCACTGTTGGGTGCTCTTTGGAGCCGTAGCTTTCAGTGCTCAGTTGCTGTAATTTTTTAGAGGTTCAAAGTTCCAGAGCAATGATCGCTTAGGTTCCAACATCTCCTTTGACTCCTCATATATATTTGTTCTATTTGGATTTTTCTCTGGAGGGTGGTTTAGTCCCCTCTTTGGGGTTATGTTCAACCATGCTTGGCCACATTTGTTGTCATTTATTGTATTGTATACTACATTGTGTGCAAGTTATTCTTTATGTTGGAAGATTCTTGTGTGTATGTTATCCTTTATGTTTTCAAAAAAAAATTATCTTGTCCTCTTTTGGCTCCTACCCTTCGGGGTTTGCGTAGTGGGATGTTACATTTGGTATCAGAGCCCATGTTCACACACTGGGAGCTCTGGCATATTTGAGCCTTCTATGTTTATGCTATGTTTTGCGGGTGTGGCGTGAACCTGTTATATTGTTTCATAGTCTTGTTGATTAACATTTATGCCTTAGTATGGTGTATAGATCATCCTTGTGATGATCTATTTTGATGTGTTCCTTGTTTCCTTTAGGATGCCCTAAGGGCAGAGCTAGAGACAAAGTTGAGGTGGAACCCATGTTGCAGTGTTGGGATCCCTGCTTATGGTAGATGCTTCTTGGGTGTTGTGTGTGGTGGATGGAAACAAGTGTTGTTGTTTCTCACCCCTTGCATGTCTTGTTGAGGAATGCTTTTGTGTGAGGATTAGATCCTCGAGCCTACTGAGAAATGTATTTTGATTGGTCTCCTTGATGTGTGGCTCTTTTTTTGTGTAAGGTGTTGTGACTCTTGAGTGGTCCCTGAGTGTGGTTGAAGTGTGCTTGATGTGTGTGTTTCAAGTGCTTGTTGTGGCGAGATAGTCATTGGACCTCTTGCTTTGAGTTTCCCAACCCAAACTTGTGTTGTGGAGAAATGATTGCTCATAGGTCCTGCCTTACCCTATGGGATTGGAGTGATTCCCTTGGTTGAGAGTCTCCCGAGGTTGAGGATGATTACTTTCCTTTATCCTGTGTTGCAAGTGGGCATGTTGGACCTTAGCTTGTTGGTGGGTTGCAGGTGACAGGTATTGCCTAAGATTACCCTTGCTTGGTTTCTTAGTTCTTGTTGTGAGAAGGCCTGTTTGACCTTGTGGGTGCCAAGAAGATCCATTTGTGTGCATTCTCTTCTTGAGTCTTATTGTTTTTCGTTATCATGCAAAGCTTTGGTACATGTCTTCTTATGCTTTACCTCATTGTGCAAGTGATGGATTGATTGACCCTATGAGGTTTTGAAGTTGTTTTTCTCATTATATTGTATTGAAATTATGAAATATTGTAATAGAAAATGAATGATCGAGTTGTTTGTTCATAGAGATTACTGCATGCTCTCGCATGATTGATGCATTTGTGTGGAAGTGCTTTTATGGTGATGAGACCATGTTTATATTCGTGCCTATGTTAGAATTGTAAATCTCCCTCTCTTTCTCTCTCTTCTCATTGGTTTAATGAAGATTCCTATCTTTGAATGTGTGGTGTATTGAAATCCATTGTATGCTTGTCTCCTATGAGCAAATGTTATGCTTTCATGAAGACTTGTTTTATTAGATCTACCTTGGGTAAAGGACCTAAGTCCCCAAGTTGCATTCATAATCATGGAACCTGTATGGAAATGAATAGAAAATCATTTTGCAGTAAGTAAAAGTTTAGAGAAAAGGGAATAGCGAAACCATTGGCATGTTAATGATAATTGCATAATAGGTGCATCGTGTTGGTGAGGCCTACAGTCCCCAACTTCATTGTCAATTTTTATGAAATCATGTAGATGTTAAATTATTGTACTAAGATTCAAAATGCAAAAGGTTAAATGAATGTTGAAATGATAATGTTGTATACCTTGTCTTGAGTAAACATTGTTATGATATTGCACTAGGTGCGGAAAATAAATGTGGTTCATATGTGTGTAGTAAGGTGATTTACCACTTAATAAAAGTGAATGTGAATGTGAGAGTTATCATGGCATTATTGATTTACTCCATGTAGCACTATGATGTTTTGTATGGATGTTGGGAGTATGTGTTCTTGGAAAGTTGTATTGATCTTGCCTAATTAGAGGTGGATAATGGTTTATTTTGGTAAGAGGAAATTGGAAAAAGGTACTCCCTATTATGTGAACATCCTATGTTAGTGCACATGTTGAGTGTTGTGATCACCCCATGCTTGTTTTGTGTTCCAATGGGATGATGAGATTGTGTAGCCACCCATGGAGGATATGTTGTATCTAGGGTGTGGGATTAACCATACCATTGTGTGTGCTTGTATGTTTGTTACCTGATTAAGGGCCAGCCCACGTGTGGTTGAAATTTACATATGTATTAAGAGTAACCAAAAGTTAGTTTCATAGAATCTCTCTTTTGGTTCTCTAGTCCCTCAATCCGTGAAGGGGTAGTAGCAGCCACAAAGTTCCTTGGGAGGTATGTGCAACATACACATGTTGCGGCGCAGAGTGTTCTCAGCTCAACCGATCCTGAGGAAAGTACTCACCACTTCCCCTTATGATGGATTAGGGTACTTGATCCATATGTGCTATCCTAATCCCCACAACTTTGTGTACAACAACATTGATTTGTTCATATTGCCTGGCCATCCATAGGGACATTGAGCTGGCATTAGTGATTCGACCTCGTCCACATGAGAGGTGAGACTCGAGTAGCCCCATATTTATATACTCATATATGCACTATTTATTCCATATCTACACGTGTTCTACCATGATGCCATGTATACCTCTAGCTATGGCGAGTACCTGCATGTACTTTTTTCCATGAGGTATCGCTATGCATGGTGTGTTCTGGGTGTGCCTACTTTCGTAGAGCCATAGACACACTACCATGTGGTGTACAACCAGTATGTGCCTTCTCCAACTAGTGTATGACCATGTCGCGCTGAGACGTGATGTGGGATGGGTCGAGGTGCACATTCCATGCGGATACCCGAGCAGTGCGCGTGCCACTTGACGAGCCCATGCCATGTGATGATGCGATGCTAGGTGTAGCCGAGGAGTACACTTCATGCCATGTGGTTGGTGTGCCCACTTCGCCACACATGAGGGGCTATTGCGATAGTCAGACATTGTTCCCTCCTTCCTTGTTTGGTGGCTAGTTTAGTCACATAGTTATGTATTGTTCCATTTTGAAGATTGTGAACCTTCTTTTGGTTATTTATGATTTTCACTTTGATTGTGAGGACTGGAAAAATTTGATTTATCTTGCTTGTGATGGTTTAGCCACAGATTGTGAAATTTCCTTACTCATAGCCCTCAAGGTTACACATGATTTAGTGTTGAAATTGCGCGCATTTCTTTCTTTATTGCTGCAATTGGATCTTTATTTGATAATTCTTTATGATCTTTGGTGGCTAAACTAGTTTTCTATTTTTTGTTTTCAAATGTTGGTCTCGTGTTGTAATATGATTCCTCATCAAGAACGGGAGAGCCGGACTCAATTTAGTGTATACGAGGAAGTAGACGCAGGGAACCTTGAGGATGGGGGTATGTGAGGCTATTACATAGCTAGGACCCACTACCCACCTATGCCTGATGACTATCTCTTTGAGGCTAACCACCTTATTCAGCAAGAGATAGGTCATTGTGGTCTTGTTTGGATGGTCTCACTGTGTGTGTGTGGCCTAACACCATCAAACCACTGAGTGTGAGGTATGGATTATGTGAGATGGATATTGGCTCTTGGCTCATGGATTAGCATGCTGCCTACCGGTGTCCAGATGGATCCTTGTGTAGCCCTGCACAATGTGATACCTAGTGATGTAAGTATGTATGTATGTATAAATGCATGTTTCATCTTGGATATGGTTTCATATGAAAAGTTCAAAAGTTGGTTTATTGTGCTTTAGAAAGTGTAAATTGTTATATTTTGTTGAAAATAATGCCAAATATGTTCTCATATGTGAGATTGGAAGTGTTTGGGAAACAAATATCATTGCAATTTATGGTATTTTGGGAAGAATTGAGTGCTTATGCATCTTCTTTACCCTTTTCTTAGTGGAAATTAATGTATCCTTGGATGAATGTGGATGTAAAAATAAATGCTTATTTTAAGAATTGTGGCACATGTGATGTTAGTAAGATTAACCATATTATTTTGTTTCATGTTGAGATTTTATGAGTAAGGGATATGTCAGTATATTGAAAATGATTCATAGAAAGGTGAATGTTAAATGGATGTCCTCTTTATTTTGTTTAGTGATGAATGATGTAGATTATGTTTCTCATCCTTGGAAGGAAGGACAATTGATTAGTGTTGATTATTATATTTTAGTACTAATGCATGACATGGCTGCATATTGAGTTTACATGACTTCCAGGAGTAAGTCAAATCTTAGGGAGGGAAGATGTAACACCTCTCTAATCTCAAGTTGGTAAGGTAGCATTCTGATTTTGGATTTGATATTCTAATTGTTAAAGGTTGTTATAACAATATTAAACATTGATGAATTATGGACAAGTATATCATGGTTAGTTATTATTTTTGGATTACAAGCTTATATGGTTATATACTGTTATCATTGATTTTGTATGATTATGGACAGGAAAGGGATGAAGTCATAACACTCATATTCGAGAGGCTTATGATATCACGACTCCCTTCCTTATGATTGATGTTTCTTTGACTATATGAATATGCACATGTACTTTGACATGTAATTGAAAGTGATGCAGGTACTGAGTATTGACTCTTCCTGGATCCACACGCATGAGCGTACTCATATCCCTGATGGTGGTTACTAGAGGTAGTCACAGGGCAAATGTTATCCCCTACCCTAGCCAAATGTACCCTGTTAGGGTAGTGCTTTCTTTATTGGTGTCTTACCGTCCAGTTACCTAATGGTAACTTTCGGAGCACCTTTCCGTCGTAAGTTTCGGCGCACCCTTTAGTTGTATGTGCCTTACCAGTATGTTTTGTTGAGGCATTTTCATTATGGTTTCATGAATCTTTTATATGGCTATTTATTTTGGTTGTCAGTGTTGATGCATTTTCATTGGCATCTTTTCGTGATTTTTAAATATGATACTTTAAATGGTTTTACCTATGAGATTTTAAAATATGTTGTTTTAAATTACTTTTATTGATCATTCAAGAGAATGATATATTTCATTCGAAAATTTTTAAATAATTTACTAATCCTTTTGGGGAAGCCATGCATATTTTAATGTTGCATTTTGTGAGTTTAATTAATTGTGTTGGGGAGCTTTAGAAGCTTGTTTAATTAAATTCCTTATTGGATTTTATTTTGTTATGGGGAGAAAATATAAAGGGGCAGCCTTGTCTTTGAGACATACTTTTATTAATTTTGTTTTAAAGGGGATTTTGGGAATTTTTGGAAAGGAGAGAGATTGTTGTTTTTGCATGGTGGAAAAGAAACCCTATGTTTTGGGGATGAAATTGTGAGATTGGGGAAGGTTCTCAGAAGGAAATTGTGGGCAGTAAATTATTGAAATCTACCTGCCTGTTCTTGCCTATGGTTAGATTTTGGAGCTTGGTCGTGCCCTCTCCATTGAGAAAATTCACCATTTTGATTTTGGGGCAGTTAGAGGTAATTTTCTATTGTTCCTCTTTGATTTTTAGCTGGTAAACTTTCTTTCAAATCTAGGTTTTTACTGTTCCATGAGAATATGAGAAACTCCTTTATGTGTTGTTTTGCCTTGTTTGGAGTTGAATGTTAGTGCATTTTTAATTGATTATTGTTGCTTCTTGGGGTTTTTGTGTGACTGAAATTGTAGAACTCCAGCAACTGAGTTGGGTTTATGGAGATAAAATATTTTTTAGGTTCTTTCTTATTGTTTTCTTCTTGCCTAATTTGTATGATAAAACTATGTTTCCTATTGCTGCTCTTTACCCTGTTGTTAAAAATGAAAATTGAGGGTGAAGCTCATGTTGGGATGTCAATACTTCAACTGGGTTTTCACAAATTTGAAATGTGAGCACTTTTAATTTTTTGTGTTTTTGGCTTGCTTTGTGTGGAAAATGGCATTTTTCTAAACAACCCTTCATTCTGACCCTAGAATCAAAAATAAAAGGTGGATTTGGCCTTGAAACGCCCAAATACAAACTGGTTTGGTCTTAGAATTGTGATCTGGGTACTTTCATTTTTGCCCAAATTTTGTGCCCTCTTATTAAATGACATTTTTTGATACTGCTCTTACACCGCTTGAAAAAAAAATGAAAATTAAGATTGGATTCCATGTAGAAATATCGAAATACGAACTAGGTCTTCATCTGATTTTTAATCCGGACACTTTTCTTTTTCATGTTTTTACCCAGCCTTGCCCTAAATGACGTTTTCTCGTATAGTACCTCATTATGGGTTTGAAAATAAAAAATTGATGGTGGATTCCAACTTGGAACGCCAAAATCCGAACTGGGTTAGGTTTATAATTTTAATCTGGGCACCTTGAATCTTTATGTAATTTGGATGCCTCTATCTCGTGACTGAAATCAGCCATCTGAATGATTAGCAACAATGTTTTTTTATTGTAATAAAAAGCTTTTATGATGGATTATGTGGCTTTTCTTCTGTTTCACTCTTCTTATGGATTCCTCGGTTGGATAAACATGAAGGCCTATCCGTCTACAAGGTGTTGAGTTATCCGTCTGTAGGGCATTGATACAGGCATGGTTGAGTTTCCTCATCTGTATGAGAGGTGTACTTATTTCCATGTGGTGCCATCCCTTCGAGCACACATGATGTCTTTTTTCTAGTCTATACTCTAGCACTCTACACCTTAGTAGTCATGAGTAGTACCCAACATTTTTTTGTTTGACCTTCTTTATGATGTGATTTTAGCTTTAATACATTGTATTTCGTGTTTGCTTCTTGTCGGATGTTAATGTACTTGGCTTTATGTTACCCTTGCCTTGTTTGCTGCTTGGGCCTCATCACTACCTTTGAGCACGGTGGTGTGGCCTCTTTTGAGTCCACATGGTAGGGAGGCGTTGCCACCACCATTGGGGACCAGCGTACAGGTTATTGGAGTGCCAGTTGGAAGTGTTCCCTCTTGTTCATGATTCATCAGATGATGTTTCTTATTCTTGGCTATGCTTTGTATCTACTTGCATTCATTTATTTATATTGTACTCTCTTTAAAGAAAAAGATGTAAACTTATAAATTAATGAGAAGAAATATGTTGTTTTCCATTTAATTTATGAGTTTCGATGTTGGTATCAGACTTGCTTTTATTTTGATTATCATAATGGCCCTTCTTCATCATTTTTCCATGCATAAATCCATGCTTTGGTTGTATTTTACCTTCATTCCATAGCCTAAAAGGTTCTGGAGCAACGCCACCCTTTGATAATTCCTTGTGTTGTGGTTGCAAAAGTTCTGAAGAATCACCGCCTTTTGTTTATGTCCTCTGTTGCGGCTATACAAGTTCCAGAGCATTGTTGCTTTCTATTTTTGGTCTATGTTGTTGATGCTAAAGTTCAGGAGCAGAGTTGTTCAAGTTCCAGAGTAGTGCTGTGAAAGGTTCTGAAGCATAGCTTAAGGTTCCGAAGCCGAGCTGGAAAGTTTCGGCATTGAGCTGGGAAGTTCCAGCACCGAGCTGGAAGTTCCAGAGCCGAGCTGGAAGTTTCGGCGCTGAGCTGTAAGTTCTGGAGAAACTCTGCAAGTTTTGGAGCAGCGCTGCTAGGTTCTGGAGCATCTTCCCTGGAGCTCATATATTTATTTTATTTGGATTTTTCTCTGGAGGGTGGTTTAGTCCTCTCCTTGGGGTTATGTTCAGCCATGCTTGGCCACGTTTGTTGTCATTTATTGTATTGTAAACTATGTTGTGTGCAAGTTCTTCATTATGTTGGAAGATTCTTTTGTGTATGTTATCCTTTATGTTTTCAAAAAAAAATTATCTTGTCCTTTTTTGGCTCTTACCCTTCGGGGTTTGCGTATCGGGATGTTACAACATCCAACAAAACATTTAAGAGCTCTTACATGTCTCTTACATGTCTTTTGCAAAGGTCAAACTTGGCATTTAAAATTTCATGTCATCAAATTCAAATTTCAAATCTCCCCCTCTTTGGCACATTGACCAAAATGTGCTCATTCCTCAACCTCTCACATTTGGACAAGTGGCATCTTGCCATTGGTTGGTTTTTAGTCCTGCATCCTCCATGTTTGGCATTCTTCTATCATTCTATTCTATAAATAGAGATCATCTCCATTGATTTAATCCTCCACAACTCATCATCTTGATCATCAATATATCATCAACATATCAGGAGCTTATCAAGGGTTCGGAAAGGGCTTCTTTCCATAGAAGCAGCACTCCACTATGGGATAGAGTTTGCATCATGTTTTCATATGCTTTTGTTTTAGTTATCTTGTCATTTGTTTGCATTTTTGAACCATGATGTATTATTTCATATGGATGTTGAAGGTATATATATGTATGTATAGTATGTATATTATGTACATACACATATGTAGATATATGTATATGTATATGTATATACATACATATATATATATATATATATATATATATATATATATATATATATATATATGTATATATATATATATATATATATATGTATGTATGCATGTATGTATATGTATGTATGTATATATGTATACAACACAAACACTTTGGAACCATCGACGCATGCAAAAAACACTAGATAGCTTTCAACCACCTTCACAGAAATTGCATAGCCTGTGTATATCTAAAAGTATATGAATATATGTGGACAATATGTATTGTATGTACATACATATATGTATATATATCTATATCTATATGTATATCTATGTATATGTGTGGTATGTATAGTATGTACATACGCATATGTAGATATATGTATATGTATATGTATATGTATATGTATATGTATATATTGTGTATAGTATGCACATGCACATATGTAGATATATGTATATGTATATATATATATATATATATATGTATATATGTATTAGTCGATAGGCTATTTGTGTCAACTTTGCCTCGTCGGCCTCACCAGATTTTAGGTTTTCAGTGACTCGGGAAAAGTTGGCAGATGGGTTATAAGTTCGACTGGAATTTTCATCAGCCTCCCAGATTTTTTGGATTTCGATAACCACAGAAAAGGTGGTGGAGGTGGTTGTTGGTTGCTTTGGGAATTGGGTGGCATTTGTCAAGCCGCGTGGATAGAGAAGGCTATAGAAATTAAATGCTGGTTTGCACAAACATTAATTCTTGTATGCTTTGTGTGTATTTGGGATCGTCATAATAACAGCTGTCATTTAACGCCTTGGGGAACAAAATGAATGTTGGTAAATTTTCAATGAGGCATTGTTTGGTGTCGCTCTATTGCTATACCTGATATGAGAGCCGAGAGTGACGAGATTTAGCTTCTGTGAGGGTGCAAGCTTGATTAAGTTTTGTGCAGCTTCTGGAAAGGTGGGTGCACGTTATTTTGTGCTTTTTGCAAGGGAGGGTGGTTGGAAGCAATAGAAATGTGTTGACTGTGATAGTGTTTTTCCTATTCTTGTGTAGACAAGTTGGTGAGAAGATTCTTTTTGAAGTGGGTGGGAAGAGATGCAACAACATTTATTTTTTTGGCATGGATTTTAAACTTTGAAACCTATTATGTTTAATTTTTTCTTTTTGTTTGCTCCTTATGGCTGCAATCCAATTAAATAGTCATTGCAATATAGCCTATCTTGAATGTTGTCTTTTGTATTCTTACTCATTGGTTCTCTTTTGTATACTTTGGTTGGAATATTTGCAAGCCTTTTTCATTTTCCAACTTCCTGCATACCAAGGCTAAGGTTGCAAATGGCCTTCCCTTTAAAAAAAATCTAGGCTGAAATTCCCATAAGCCTAGACTATTTTAACACTTGTGGAAAGAGCACAAACATCCATATGAATTTTCCCTCATTTTCTTGCTTGAGAAGGCTAGGAATTCAAAGCTTTTCTTGGCTATAATATGTTGTGCATCTCGAAGCAAGGAATAATTATAGGCAACAAAAGATTTGAATTTGTAGCCTTCTCAAACAGTTAAGTGAGGGAAAATGTTGTGTGGATGTTTGGTCTCTTGAATGCTAGCTGGTTTTGAGATTGCTTGTTGTATGGTTTGCGTGTGGTTGGAATACTTCTTATTGGAGCTCTTTTTTATCCAATTGTATATAAGTTGTGAGATGTAAGATAGGGCTTCCTTTATACTATACTTAATGTATGGAAGACATCAAATGAAGAAAATAAACAATATTGCTTGCACCCAATGGCAACTAGACAAAACTCATAAACCAAACCATTTGCAGCAACCTACAAAGCAATAACCAACAATCTACTTTTTGGAACTAAGATAAGTTGTTTCACAAATACTACATGAACAATTTTACAAATATGCACCTCTCTCGATTTCCTTCAATTGCACCTCTTCCCACTTAGTTTTTCTTCCCTCTGTCCCCTGTTGATGACTTCTTATAGATGAACATAGAACTATCACAATCGACGCCAGTTGTAGAAATTTTTTGAAGGTGGTTGGTTGTTATCTTTTGTTCTTTGCATGCATTGATGGTTGTAAAATGTGTGTGTTGTGATAATTCTTATATATATATATATATTCTTATATATGTATAATTATATGTGCATAGATATGTATAGACATAGATATATACATGTATGTCTATATATATATATATATATGTACATATAAATATATATGTGTATATATGTGTTTATATATATATGTATCTATCTATATGTGTCTTTGTATATATATATATGTATGTGTATATATATATGTGTGTGTGTGTGTTTCTGTGTATATATATATGGATCTGTATATACATATATATATATATGTACATGTATATATATGTATATATATGTAAATATATATATATGCATAGTATGTTGAAAATTGTAGACATTTTCCTTGTTACTCGGGGACTTTAAATGCATATGTTCTTGCACCATCATCGCTACACAAAAACCATGCAATGATTAATGTTGATGCCATTTTTTTGGCCTTCTCTATCACTGCACCAAACTCTTTTAAACTTTAAAAAAAAACAATAGAACAAAACTTGCTATATGATGTTGGAGGCCTGGGCACACACAAGCTGGGAAAAATTCCATCCAATGTTGCCCATGACTAAATGCTAATTCTTTTTATTAGGTTGTGCTGTGGAGAAGAACACAAAGTATTTAAGTATATTGCAATCATTTACAAACAAGAAATTCCATAAATAAGACAATATTATATTTTGTTGTGTGTAGATTTGCATGTAAACTAAAGTAGATGTAAGCAATTTGTGCATCTCTATTCTAGCAAATGTTTATTGTTTTATTGAAACTAGTTATTTCTATGAACCTTAACATGACATACTTCAAATGTTATACTTCATATCACTTTTATATAGAACATTGAAGGATTTCTTGCTAATTATTTTCTTTCCTTCATACTATTGGTGTTTCTAGGGGAGAAACTAGCAGGAATTTTAATATTGAAATAGTGAACTTGGAATAACAAATTGTATGTTAAGTATTATTTGAATCATTGAAGACCTTGTTATTATTAAATTTTGTTTTCCATATTGTTAATGGCTATGTAAACAAATTAAGAGTTGATGTTGTGTTTTGAATCCATAGACCTCCTAGCCACCCGCTGGAGATGTAGCTCTTCGTTCCTAAAAAGAGCATATAGAGCAATGTTGGTGGTCTCTAGCTCTTTTGAGGCTAGGGAAAAATCCTCAAGAAACACTCCTGTAAGTGTTTTTGTTGTTTAGTTTATTGTTCCTTCCAATTTCCTTTTCAGTTTCTCAAGTACGCCAAACAAATCAAAGAAATACTTCATTTCCATTAATAATTACTATTATATATGTTCTAACCTACTTATATTTGAACTGTATGTCTTGTTTCCCATTTAGTTTATTGGCCTTCTTGGAGTAACTTAGATCTTAGAGGGAAAAATATCTTGGTTTGCAAATGCGTCAATATTGTTGTTTCTTTTTAGAGTTGAGTCATAGTAATAGAGATGTCATTGCTGCCACTATGCTGAGTTTAATTGCCTTGTAGGCTACAAATGCAAATCCAACCTTAACAATAGATGCACTACGCTCTATAGATGTTGGGGATGTTGTCTCATCTCTAGTTCTCCAACTAATGTCTTACCAAAAAATAGGAGGTGATCATCAAAGCCTAGTTCATCGATACAAAGTCATGCTATCTGATGGATCCCACATGTAGATGGGAACTTTGCCTAAAAATTATAGTGACCTTTTGTTTACAGGAGAATTGAAAATAGGTTCGGTTGTGTCATTGACAAACTATTTATCTAGAAGGCTATGTGAATTGAGGTTCGATATAGTTGTTCCTTGCTTGTTCTTATATTTTTTTGCTTCCTTGTTTGTGGGGGCTGTATTTTAAATTATTTAATCTTCATTTCATTCTAGGGCAATTTTCATACTGTCCTTAAATGTGAAGATGATAGATTGCTAGCTAATTGGAAAACCTAAATATTTGTTTAGAGATCAAGAAGAATAGAAAGCTAGTTGTGAGTCACCCTCCCCATCAAAATGAGCCTCCATGTTTGGAATTAATACATCACCAAGGCAGCACGATGCCCCTACAAAAATCAGCCTTGTTAAAGGGTTGAATGTTTACCAAACTAGATGGATGATAAAAGGTTGTGTAACAACAAATAGGGATATGCACCATTATAGCAAGCAAGGCCATGAGGGGAAAGTATTCAACTTCGATATCATTGATGATAAGGGCATAGAAATATGGATTACATGCTTTAATGAGATTGCAGACATGCATTATGATAAGATTGAGGTGGGATGTACTTACTATGTATCAAAGGGATCAGTGAGACAAGCAAACAAAAAATTTAATAAGATGAACAACCAGATGGAAATCATTCGAGATCAAACTTCATTGCTAAAGTCCTGTGATGATGAGGCCTTTGTGCAATAGAAAGTATTTTGTTTCACACCATTAAATCAAATTGCAGATTACACTAATAATATTTTAATTGATGTTATTAGCACTGTGGTGCATGTGGGAATGGTTTCAACCATACAAAGAAAAGATCAGTCCCAAACAATTAAGAGGACTTTTAAACTTAATGATTTTTCATCTTTTTCAATTGATGTTAATTTGTGGGGCTCAGATTGGGAAGCAAAGGGTCATTAGCTAGAGAGGTTGTACACCCCTAGTTCAACTCTCATCCTTGCTATGAAAAAGTATGTGTTGGGTACTTTAATGGAGTTGTTCTTAACACAGCCATAGGAAATCTTCTGTATATAAAACCTGAGATTCCAGAGGCATATCCATTGATTGAGAGAGGCTATATTGCTCCTCCTAATATTGAGCCCCTTTGTCCAATCCCTCGAGAGGTCGCTTTGGAAAATGGGAGAGTCACTATTGCATACATATTTGACCACTGCATTGGCTTTCCAAAGACTTTGCAAGCTACTCTCAAGGCAACGGTAAAATTTATAAAAATTGATGCATTTTGTTATGTTGCATGCCCATTGGAGGTGAATGGTATGCAGTGCAAAAAAAAGTGTGAACAATTTGATGAAAATAAATGGTTTTTCCCAAAATGCCAGAAAATGATAGGTGATAGAAAATGTATAACTGAAAATATGTTATACTTCTGTGAATCCTTGCATGCAAGGATACTCAATAATGAGTCCTTGCAAATCAATTCACAGCTCTCTATCCAAGAAGAGCAGAGATTGATGTTGTGGTCCTCAGATTAACCCTGTTACCCCTGCAAATACAATCTCAGAATGAGAGATTCAAAGAGGAGAAGCAAGAATGCCAATCTCCATGAATCCTGTTCTTGCAATGCAACAATGAAAACTAATCTAAATGACTGTAAAATGTAATAAACCAAACTAATTTATTGAAATGAAACTTAATCTACATGCAATGCCATAAATGAATTATTTTGCAAATTAATTTACTATGAAGATTAAGATAAATGCAATATTAAACTATATGCTCTAAAAATAAGATGCTTATATAATCAAACTAATGTAATCTCAAATGATAAAATTCAAATTTGCAGCATAAGTCTGATGTAAAAATTCGTGATTCTTTCTTTCTTTTTTTGAAATGAGAATGAGAGGGCTCATTTTATAGGCAAAAGTGAAATTGAAGGCAAATTCAGGAGCAATGTGGGATAAATAGAAAAATAGAAACAAATCTTGATTGGAATTCTTTTTTTAGTTTATTTCCCTTTTAACTGATTTGTTTCCCTTTTTTTCATCACAGGATATTCTTGAGAGGATATTTCATTTATTTTATTTAATTTAAGATGATAATATCTCTTTTAATAAAATAAAATAAGATTATGTAATTTAGAAATGAATATTAATAAAATAAAATAAAATTATTTAATTAAAAATAGATTTAATTAAATAGCATCATTTTATTTAAGTAATATTAACTTCAATTAAATAACATTATTTTATTTATTAAAAGGGATTTATTTCTTTTGATTAAATAAAATTAATGAAGCATTCAAACTTAGGGAAAATTGAAACATTTGAAATAGTTATGAATTGATTAAGAAATTTGATTTGAAAATGCGACAATCATTGATTCAGAAAGTTGATGTTGACAAATTAAATAAATGGGGCCCAAAGTCTAGGTGACCATTTTAGGTTGCATACAATAGTGACTTCCGATATTTATTGCAACTAAAGATTGAAGACCACATAGGTGAGCTTTGGGCAACTTCTTTTGATGAGTCTGTAACAAGCCTATTACAAATGTTAGCAAAATATCTTTACATGTTGCAATATGAGTCAACCACTAAAATGAGTGTTGAGTCTGTTATCAATGTTGTAACCTACATGGCATTTGTTTTCACAATTCTAATCAAAACCCAAACTTATAATTCAGAAAGAAGACTATAAAGAACAATAGTAAAGGTTACTAAGCTTAACTTTGAAGTTGAGTGCAAGCTATTACTATCAGATTTGTTTTCTATTTCTCCCACGGTTGAGTAGGCTTTAGATTTAGTTGTCGTGTTTCCTTTTGAAGACCAAAAGAAGCATATATAATTGGGACTTTGTATACTTCTTTAAGTTCATCTTGTTTGGACATTTAGTTTGTTTAATTCCCTCGCACTCCTTGTCATAACAAAAAGACCTTTACTCTCTATCACTATTACTTTGTTCTCTATTTCACTAGTTATTTATTAAGACACTAAAGTATAAGTTACAATATCTAGGTAAAAAAGATACAGTTATTTTGCTTTTGATTGATTATGTTTGCTATAATTTCCTTACATTTTAAGTTTATATTTCTGATTTAATTTTGTACCGTGTATTTATATAGAGTTATTTTTCTTGTTAGGGGGCATATTTCTATCTACACCTGCTCATATATCTACTTGTGCACATATTTGTATATATGTCTCCATTTACATATGCATATACATAAATATACATGCACACAATTGACATATCCCTGTGTTATACAACTTCTTGGTACACATGTTTCTAGATATTTGTTCGTATGTTAGATATTTATGCATATACGCATACAAAATTCAATATTTATAACTATCTATGAGTTGTTCTAAAGAGAATTTTCTTAGTGGATAAAATATCTTGATACAGTTGTGTGCAGATATATGTGTCGATGATGTTTTTTTCTGTATGACTATCATGTCTAGCTAATCATCTAATGCTTACCAAGTGTTCTTCCACTACTTTGTGATCCCTAATGATAGTCACATGCTAGATATGCATGCAGTATGCTTCTTGTCTCTAATTTTTGTTGTGTATGTTAGGCAGCTAAATCCAAAACTCAGTGCTCAACAATGCATTCTTGAAACTACATGAATCTACCCAATTATTTTGGTGAGTTTTAGGTGCACATGCAAATCAAAAAGCTCAAGTTCTACAGATTGCATTCTTTTCTCCAAGTGAGAGTTGATTATTGTTCTCTGAAATTTTGGCGTATATTATTCCCTTTCCGCTTTTGTGTTGTATGTCCTTCACCTTTATTCCATATCTATATAATGTAAAGCTACATATCTTTTTTCCCATTTCTCATTTCACAACTCCATGTGAAATTATAGAAAATGTATAACATTCAATTCCACTAAACAAATTCCCTCAGATGTAATAGTAGTGCCTTCAACATTCACCAAAGTGGTGCACAATTAATGTTAGTGCTCGGGGGTTTGGTCATAGCCAGTTATGCTGGATAACCTCATATGCTAGACTGGAGAGTAGGATTTGTTTTCTATGTGCACACTCCAACCCATTCCATACACAAGGAAATTCTACATTTTATTTACTTACTTTGTTCTACTACAAGTCCATTTCCTCTCATTTGTAATTATTTTTATAAGTCTTTATATTTTATGATTTCTTTGTTATCTACTAATCAAAACAATTGTCCTTTGCAGATGTTACCATGCGATTAGATCTTTTATTCACTCATTGGTGGGAAAAACATTGGCCTCACCATTGATCATAGTGGTGGACAATTTATTCTCTTTCTTGGGGGTTTGGTGAGAGCACACATTGCTCCATGAGCCAATATAGTAGGGTGAAAATCAGGCCCTGTTTTGTTTTGGGCATAGTGTATTCTCCCACACACATCAGGTATGGCTAAATTATAGTTACTCCATTCAATAGGACTGTAGCTATGAGTTTTATCTTCCCACCACCATGGGTGTGATGCAATAATATGGTCAATGTTGTGTGCTCCATTCTATTTTTCCATAATCAGCACAATGAACTTCACAATTTTTTGTAATTCATGCAGACCATATTCCAGCTATAATATGGTATTTTATGAACTAATTTGTTAGAAACAACATTACAAAATAATGATAGTGACTGGAAAATGAGTGACAATGGTCAAATAGACAATCATATCCTCATGTACGCTATATTGATTGTCATAAGCAATATTGATTTCACCATTGATCAGAGTGTTGGGTAATGTATATTCTTGCTCAGGGGTTTGGTGAGAGTTGATGAGGCTCCATGATCCAATATGGCAGGGTGGAGAGCAAGCCTTATTGTCTTGAGTTTTATTTTATAATTCTCATGTACAATTTGCTATCCTTCTGAGATAGCATTTACAAAAACATTCAAATGTTTATGATAAATTTGTGTACATTTTTTGTAGGCATTGGAGAAAGAACAGAGGAAAGAGATAGCAAGCAGGTAGACATGTAATTGATGCAAGCAACAAGAGGTGTATAGTTTTTATTCTTCCTCCCCCATCTTCTTGGTCTTAGTTAGTTCTATAATCTCTTCATATACAAGTTGCTCCAGAAAGCATGCTTCTCCTTTAGGAGAGATAGTTCAACAAGTGAGATGTTGATATTCCAATATAGTTGCTAAATAGATGAATCAACTTTCAAACAACTATGAAGATAAGGAGATTATAAGACTAGCTAATACAATGGGAATATTGATATCACCATTTATCATAGTACTAGTGACCCAACATTAGAGAGCAGGCATTAAAAGTTGTTGTTCTTTACGGTAAGTAATTGCAACAGTCTACTGACAACCGATAACGTTGGAAGATGCAAAATGTTAGAGTGGAGAGCATGACACCTTTTCTCTTTGCGCACCTCAATGCATTGCAACTAGAAGGTCTGGCCTTTGTAGTAAATTTTTTGCATTGGGATGTGGCTATTAGTTTTTAGCTTTATGTTATGATGGCTATAATCAAATAAGATTTTTAATTTTATGAAGTTCATTCTATTTTTGCATAATCAGCATACTAAACCTCATAGTTTTATGCTATTTTTGTAGACCATATTCTAGTCATAATGTGTTATTTAATGGACTAATTTCTTCCAAACAACCTTTCAGAATAATGATAGTGGTTGGGAAATCAGTAACAATTTCCAATTACATAATTAGATCCTAATTTACTATATATATTGATTGTAATAGGTAATATTTATTTCACCACTTATGAGAGTGGTGGGAAATGTATGCTTTTTCTTGGGGGTTTGGTGAGAGTCCACGAGGCTCCATGACCCAATATGGTAGGGTGGAGAGAAAGCCTTATTTTGTTGAGTTTTATTTTATATTTCTTATGTACAATTTTCTATCTTTCTGACATAGGATACAATAAAATATCATGCTCTTTAGGTTATGCTTATGAAATAGTGAAGTAGTTGATCTTATACACTTCATGTTAGATTCCATTGGGAATTGTTCATTATTGTTCTCTTGGCTAAGCTATAGTGTCTGATTATTGACAAAGTCCTGTCAAAAAGGCTATGTTCTTTCAATTTTAGTTAGCATTGTCTTGGGTTGTTGTCAATTCCCTCTTGATCTTTTTTTATACTTTGCATTTTTTGCTTGGATTTTCAAATTTCCTTGTTGATTAGCTCATTGTTGTTCTTGCTTGGGAGAGATAGTTCAAGAACTTGGGTGTTAATATTTGAGTTTAGATGGTAAACAGATGGATGGCTTTTGTCAGCCAAGTTCAACCAACTATGAAGATTAAGTGATTGTAATTGTGATTATGAATCTACATCCCAATTCTTGAACTCCCTTTCCCAAGCAGGAATAGTCGATGACGTTCCATCAGCCAATATGGTGGGATGGAGAGCAGACCTCCTTTTCTATGTCCAGACTTCAATTCATTCCCTACACAAGGTATGGCTAGATTTTATTTAGTTATTGTGTTCTATTACAACTGTATTGCATCATCTTTGTCATTAATTGTATAACCTGGCCTTACATTTTCTGATTTATTTATTGTGTACCAATGTTGTGTCTTTATCACACTAACATATTTTCCTTTTCCTTGAAGACCACGCTCCAGAAATAATATGGTCTTCCATACACGAACGTGTTACAAACAACCTTCCCAAATAATGTTAGTAACTATAAAATTTAGTAATAATGTTCAAATAGACAATCATATCCTAATGTACTCTATATTGATTATAATACACAATATTCATGCCACCCCTAATTACAATGGTTACAAATCTATATTCTTGCTTAGGGTTTTGGTGAGGGTCCATGAGGCTCCATAGGCAGAGAGCATCCTCATTGTGTTGACTTTAACTTTGTATTTTGTATGTACATATTGCCATCTTACTGGCATGGGGTTCAGAAAAAAAATTATATGTTTAAGCTTATAGTTACAATGGACTAAAATAGTTGACCTTATACACTTTATGTTAGATTCCATTGAGCATTGTTGATTATTCTTCTTGTACTTATACTCTACATCACACAAATTATTAACTTGTTTTTAACCAAAATTCATCTATGGTACTTTGTTGGTGGCTATGAAAAGATCCTTTATTTGTATTGTTAACAATTGATGTAGTTGCAAAATCATGGGGTCTCATCTATAATGATGAATACAACTAATACTATGCCACAATTATTACTTCCCATCTAAATGCACATTACTAATTTGTCATTAATTATTTAGACATTTGTTGTGCAGTTTTCGCACACACGCCCCGCTGAAAGCAGGGACCCTCTTTTTCTTTCACTTTTGGTGTTTTGGCCCTTGGTTTTGTTACCTTTGCATGTGCTTGAATGATTATCTTATTCATGCAAATGCCCCCCTCTAGGAAGTACTTTGAAAATCTAATGTTCTGAACAATTTTTGGGTTTTTGGCTCTTTTCGGGAAAATCCACTCCTGGCAGAATTCCCCAGTTTCCTTTAAAACCCAATGCTGGTTGCCTTGCGCTGTAGTTAGGGAATTCCTGGTCTTCGCAAAATCCCATGGTGGTCAGATTTTTCCGAATGTCTGTCATCTTGTCGGATCCCCAGGTTTTGTCAAAGTGTCATGTCGACTGCATTAATGGCATTTGTACAATTTCTATGGGGGTATTTAGTCAATTTTTGGGGATTTTCTTGCCATTATGCTTTATCATTTGCATTTTATTGAGTTGAGATGCTCGATCTTGAAGTGCTCGGCTAGATTGGAGTGTTGGGTCTATGAATTGTTGGATTCGGTGGTCATTTTTTTGGTCATCATAATTGCTTTTGTTTGCTCAGGTGCTTAGGATTGTTGTTTTTTATTGTTTTAATCGACTTGCATTTCATCAATGGTATGTGCCTACTACCATGCTTTTTGATTTTTGAATGTGAGTGATTCTTTCTATCCTAGGCATCCTTGGGGTTCGAATTTATGTATGTTTGAGTATTTCAAAGCTAGGGTTGCTTGATTCCATTAGAATGATGATTCCCCAAGTGAGTTTCGAGCTTGTTTCATTTGCATCATGAGGTAGCTTGCTTGTGGGCTATAATGAATCCCTTTGAAAACCTAGCAGTTGAGTAACCTCAACCCAAGCTTGTCCTATGCGTTCATCGTAGATCTTTAGGGTTGTGTGCTTAGGGCATCACCATTTCCTTTCTATTTGCTTTAGGGTGAACCTCGAATTCAAAGATGATTTATGGAAGGTTCAAGTGAAACTGGTTGCCAGCCAATGATCCTCAAATTTGTGATCATTTGATCCATTTGAATGAAATCATGAGAAAATGTCGACATTCAGAGTTATGCCTTCTTCGCAGATTTTTGTTCCACCCGAATTTTGCCAAAAATCCTTTGTCCCTTCATTTTTCTGGAATTTGTAGACTATCGTTTCTTTCATGGAATTCCCTGAAATTTAGTGGAAAATGAAGGATTAAGAGATAGTGCGGACATCAAATCTACAAATGGTTAAAAATCTTAACATAAATTTGAAACACATTAAATTCAATATCCCTATGAAATACTTGACTATGATAAAATATGCAAACTAAATAAAACAAAGATAATGAAATGCAAGCATATAAAAACATAATCAAAACTTTATTTCATAGTGGATTGGTGCTATTGTTCAAAATAGCCCTTTCCCAATCCTTGATAGATAAGCTAGATGATTAAATGCCTTGATGATGATGGAGTGATGGTGGGAAAAATCAGTTCTCCTGAAAAGAGTGACTTTACATGAGTGATTGTGGACCAAGTTGTGAAGTTGTGGAGGATTTGATCAAGGATGATGATCTCTATTTGTAGATTTTTAAATGCTAAGGGTGTTGAAAAGGGACCAATGTGGGACTAAAAACAGGCCAATGAAAAGAGGCCACTTGTCATCATGCCATAGGTTGAGGGATGTGCAAGATGTGGGAAATGTGCCCAAGAGAGGGAGATTTCAAATTTGAAAATGAGAGTTAATGCTTAGTTTGACCTTTGCAAGGGACATGTAAGAGACATGTAAGACCTATTAAATTCCCTGTTGGATGTACATTTCAACTTGCTTTTGAATTCAAACTTGATGGAATATTCCCCATAAATGCCATGTTGATGGAAAATGTTGGATTTAATAAATGAATAAATTGATTTATTTGTGCAAGTGGGAATATCTAGAGAATGTGACATGCATTAGATTAGATTAATCAAGTTTAGATAAAATTAATGATGATTAGGATGTTTGACCTTTTTGACTTAAATATTTGATTTATTTAAATCAGAAAAGGATGGAATATGACTTGGAGATTTAATTAAATAAAGTCTTGATTTATTTAATCAAAGAGGGAATGATAGGCTTAAATTAAATAAAGTTACTTTATTCAATTTAAGTGGATAATCCTTAGAGATTGAATTAAAGACCTGATTTAGCTGGTGAATGGATGAGCTTGATTAATTTAATGAGTGGATGCATAATGTTAATTTTGCATGTCTACAGATAGCATGGTTTATTAACAAATGATTATGCACTGTATGATCGATTTGAGTTGTTTAAAGATATATAATGTTGTTTCTGTGTTTATGATGATTGATCAAATGGTTATTTGGGGGGATTTTATGTTTATCCACTAAAATCTATCTAACTAGCAATTTTCTGGAATTCCTCTTTGGTCGGGATTCCATGCGATGACTTAAAACCCGAACTTTGATGTGATCAATTTTTATGAGATTTAAGGGCATCTTGCTTATCTTGGGACCCATTTTGAGGATGAATATGTTATTTGTGATTAATTAACTTAGGTTTGGTGTGATCTTTACTATGGTTTCTTTGTTAAGTGTAGGCTGAGTCAAGCAAAGTAGTGACTGGTGGAACTAAGGGTAAAGTGATGGATCCAAGTGCAGAGGGATCTTCTATTTCCAAGGTATAAAGAATCAAAATGGACATCAAGAGTAGAATCCCTGAGAGCAAGATTACTTCCATTTGGTCAGACTGATACAAATGTTGGACTATGGGACTATGAGGAGTTCAAGGCTAGGATGGCAGCACAAAACCTTCCTTTGTTGGCTAGAAGGACATTGGAGTCAAGGTTGGCTCATGTGGCTGGATTCCCTCCTACTGTGCAATGTTATGAGTTAGTACTTGAGTGTGCCAGACACTATGATAGGGGTACATAGAGGATAGTTGGTCCCCAAGGGAGAATTGTGGCAAATTTAAATCCTGTTTCTATAGCCCAAACCTTTGACATGCCTGGTAAGTCTCATGTGGTGGTGAAATGTATATTCTCCAATCAATGAAGATCCAGTTATTGAACATTAGTTGGATGATACAGCCACCTATATTGCAGTTATTGATAAATATCAAACCAGTAAGGTTGAGTGGGATAAGTTGGTGGAGCAGTCAAGAGAAAATATTAAATCTATTGAAAGAAGGGTTAAAATTGTACCTATGCCTCCTGTGGCTGACTTAGAATCTTCTTGAAGGTGCAAGGTAAAATAGATAAAGATAAACGGGGAAGCAGTTAATACAATTCTACATCAGAATTTGTGCTTCCCTATTATTTTGCATGCATTGGTCTGAATTATATTGGAAATCCCAGGCTGACCTGGATGGAGTTCATGCATTTAATGCCTATTTTATCTTATTTTGAATTCCTCTTGGCCAACTTGTTTTATGGCCATTTATTATTATTGTAAATTCTAATTAGGCCAACATGCCTTGGGGGTTTCTATAAATATGAAAATTTTCCTCATTTGTAAGGGCTAGATAGTTTTATTTTGGAGCGAATTAAGCAGTATAGCAAGAGCTAGAGTTAGGAGTTAGTTTTATTTTCAAACAAGCAAGTGTTGTAACAGAATACTGGAATTGTTGCTACTTTGGGTAATTTAATGCAAGTGAATACATTGTGATTTAGTGCCTCTCTTGTGTTGAATTTTATCTGGCATCGTTCTTGGGATTCTATCTTTGGAATTGCTTAAGTTTATTTCATAGATGTGATAGGTTTAATGCTAGATGGATTGATAGTGTTTATGATTTGGTACTTGAAGTGTTGCAACAATCTCTGGTCCATACTTTTCACAACCAACTAATTGTTAGTTGCTTTGCAAAGTTAGCCTGGACTTTTATATTCATTAAGCTTAGCTCAATCGTGGATGCTTGTTCATTTCAATTGCAATAGGGTTGTTTTGAATGCGTGTTCATGATCTGAAAATATTTGATGCCTTAGAAGATTGCACTATTTCTATAAGATTGCAGATTCATCTGGGTCAAGTAGAAATCAGCTTCTGAGGGATTGGTCCATTTCAAGTGTTTTGTCATTTTCATTGTTAATCTTAGGAATTAGTTCTTAAATTTAGGAATCTCTTTGAAACCTTATCTCTTTTGTTATTTATTTTATCATTTGGGTTAAATTTAGGATTGGAAGTATCATCATATTGCTAGATCTGATAAATTTAAAGATTCAGTATCTACTTGTAGTAAGGTCCCTTTGTGATTACCAACATTTTCACATTTATCACTGATTTGTTTATGCATTGTCAAGACCTGACATTAGAGACCTCGGGGTTATCTCTTGAGGCTTGCTAATACAGATTTACCTTTCAACAGAGATAAGATACTTGTATCTTGTCTAAGTTGTTGCTGTGCAGAAAACACCATCAACAACATTCAACCTTATGGACATAATAATATTCTATTTTAATTAGCTAATGAAACTTAATGATATTGATATTATTTTTAGATTGATACAATGGGTAAATTATGGGGTGGGCTTATATAATGATGCAGTTGTCAAATTATGGGGTGTTCTTAGATAATTATGAATTTAATTAGTACTATGCCAGATTTATTATTTCCTATCTAGATACACATTAGTAATCTCATAAATTATTTAAACATTCAACCTTATCTATAATAATATTATATTATGATTGACTAATAAAACTTAATGATATTAATATTACTTTTAGATTGTTTTAAGTATAGTTGATGTAGCATTATTTGTTAGTTGCTGGCTAAATTATGTTGTGTGGTTATATAATGATGAATTCATCTAATTTAATGTCAACATTATTATTTTTCAACTGATTGCACGTTAGTAATCTCATCAATTTAGACATTGAATCTTATGCATAATAATATTATATTTTTATTAACTAATAAAACTTAATAACTAATTGAACGTTAATACAATTGTTCATCAACCAACCCTCTATATGTGTATATATGTATAATCTACAAAGATATTTCTTCACCAACTATTTCTTGCACACTGTAACTGTTATATACATATCCTTCTTTTGGCCCATTAGGGTTAACGCCCTGCTTTCCTCCCCATTATAGTTCAAGCTATAAGGGAAAAAAGGGATACAATATTGTTCCCACTCAATCACTTTCATTATTGTGCATAATATATTTAGCAAACCATTGTACTGTTTGCTAGATTGCCTAATGTCTAAATATATTCTCTACATCTGCATAGAGCTACTATTCCCACTCATGCCATTCACATTCAAATATTTCCCCACATACAGTGTTTGTACATCACTCCCCTTTCATGTCACACACCACCTATCAGCTCATTGTTGTGTGTTACTACACGGAATCGCTAGTTATTAGAAAGCATGAAGCTTCCCCTACACACTAGTTAAATCCATTTAGACAACTACAATTAATTTTTCTCTATTGGATTAGGGTATAACTAATAGTTGAATAATATCTTTAAAAATATTATTTTCATAAAATGGAGAGCTAGTGTTCATGGTCATATTAGAGCCATGGCACAATTTTATGAATTATTAATTTGGTGGCCTTTGCAAGATGAGTTGGGTGCATATACATCAATAATATTTGGAGGTCAAAAAGGATTTGAAGGAAATGACACTATTATTTATTTATTTTGTTTCTATTGGTTCTTACTGTAGATACAATTAGCATTTAGAGTTAGCATTGATGAATAACTTATAAAAAATGACAAAAAGAGAAGGATTAAAAGGTGGTACAATTTGAATGAAGACACGAATAGCATATATATATTAATTTATAAATAATATATATAAATTTTTTTAGAGATATCCTTCTGGAGGTGTCTATTCTTTTATCAATTAGTCGCATAAAAGTGTAATAGACACCTCAAGAAGGATATCTCTTAGTGTTTTTATATATATTATTATAAATTTATATTTATATATATATATTCTAGTAGCATTCACAATGCAACATGGAAGAAAAAATTATTAGGGTTAGGGTTAGGGTTCATCTTAGGTTTATAGTTAGATATAAAATTATTGATGGTTTAGGGGAAGGATTATGGTTAGGGTTAAGGTTAAGGTAAGTTTAAGGGCTAGGGTTATGATTAGGGTTATATTTAAGGTTAATATTAGAAGTTGTGTTCATATTAGATATAGAAACCTAACCCTAATCATAATTGATCATTGACCCTAATTTTACCCTGACCCTAATCCTAATTGAGTATTAACCCTAACCTTAATTGTACCCTAACCCTAACCATAACCCTAATTAAACTCTAATCATAAACCTATCTCTAACCCTAATTGAATTATAATCATAATCCTAACTATAAGCGATGTCTAACTATATTTGGACAATAATATATACTAAACCTAATTGAATTATTTCCCTAATTATACCCTAACTCTAATTGAACCTTGATTGAACCCTAACCATAAACTTGAGCCTTATTAAACCCTAACACAAAATGAACACTTATTGAAATCTAAACCTAACCCTAATTGAACACTTACCTTAAACTAGACTCTAAAAATATTCATAATTAAACTCTAACCATAATTTAACCTTAACCCTAACCCTAATCCTAATTGCATTGTAACCATAACTTTGAACACAATTTTAATCCTAACCCTAACACTAACCCTTATGCCGATGCAATCCTAACTATAACCCTAACTCTAATTAAGTCCTAACCCTAATTGATCCCCAATCCTAACCCTTTAATTCAATACTAAAAATAACTCTAATTATAAACTTATTTGAACCCCAATTTTAACCCTAACCCAAAACTTTATCATAAAATCAAACACTAATTGAACCCTCAGCTTAGCCCTAATTAATGCCTAACCCTAACAGAACACTAATTTACAGGAACCTTAATTAAATCCTAACTTTTTTGTACCCTAGCCCTAATTGAACCTAGATTGAATTGTAACCCTAATTGTACAAATAAACATAATCCTAACACTAACCCTAATTGAACTCTAATCCTAATCCTAACTTTAATTGATGGTTAATCTATTTGAACACTAATGTAACCTAATCTTACTTAAATTCTAATATAATTATACCCTAACCCTAAACCTAATTGGTCTTTATCCCTCATTATACCCTAACCCTAGCCCTAACTATAGCCCTAACCCTAATTAGACTCTAACCATAGTCCCAATTAAATTTTAACCTTATTTGAACCCTAATCCTAAGCCTAATTGAACTCTAACCCTAAATTTTTACTAATTTAATCTTAACCCTAATATTAACCCTTACACTAATTTAATCTTAACCCTAACACTAACCCTATTTCAACCATAACTATAACCCTAACCCATAGAAACTTCACCCTAACCCTAATTGCATGCTAATGTACATTAGCCCTAATTAAATCTTAACCCTAGTTGTACTTTAACCATGAATGAATCCTAACCATAAACCTGACCCTTATTAAACCCTAACCAAATATATCCATAATTGAACCCTAATACTAACCCTAATTGAATATTATCCATAATTATACTATAACCATAATTAGAATTAAAATATAACCCTAATTGAACTATAACCCTAACTCGAAACACTATTTTAATCCTAACCACAATTGGATCCTAATCCTAACATTAACCTTACACTAATTGAACCCTAACTATAATCCAAACTTAAATTTAATTCTAATTGAATCCTAACCCTAATTGAATCTTACACTAATAATCTTAATTTAGTTGGATTCATTGAATAATATTGTATGGTGCACATGAATGGAGACACAAATTGAACCTTATTTATATCTCCAGGTATTTTCTCAATATTCTTCATATCAACAAATATGAAATCAAATATGAATCTTACACCTAACCTTGATCATAACCTTGACACTAACCTTACACTAATTGAACCTTATTTATATCTCAGTTTTTTTCTCAATATTGTTCATATCAACAAATATGACATCAAATATGAATTTTACACTTAACCTTGATCATAACCCTATTTGAAACCCAACTATAACCCTAACCACAAGATTTATAATAGAATCCTACCCTAATTGAACCCTAAACCTAAGACTAATCCTAGTCCTAACCCTTACCCTAACTCTAAGTCTAATTGAACCCTAACCCTAACACTAATCCTAACCCTATTTGAACCATAACCTTAGTTAAACCCTAACTATAATTGAATCCTAACACTTACCATAGTTAAACTCTAGTTGAACACTAACACTTTATAATCCTAATTATAACTATAATTGAATCCTAGTTGTAACCCTAATTCAACCTTAATTAAACTTTAATTGCACCCAAACCCTAATACTAACTCTAATTGAACCTTAATAAGACTTACCATAGTTAAACTTTAATTGAACAATAACACTTTTTTAACCCTAGTCATAACACTAATTGAATCCTAGTTGAAACCCTAACTCAACCTTAATTAAATCTTAATTTCATCCAAACCCTTATTTATGTCTAATTGAACCTTAATAATTAAACCCTTATT